>JAQFYU010000765.1:0-18853 GCA_034694905.1 Ceratophysella granulata | reverse complement strand
CTACCACTTTTACTTAATTTTTGGATTACGGAATGAAGGTTTTTGGATGACCTAACGAAGGTTCTGGGATGCCACAAGCCACAATGAAGGTTTTTAAAAGGATAACATGCTGGGAGATTACATAACGGCAGCAAGCCAGACAAGGACAACTAGAGCTTGTCAGCACCATCTCTCATAACAGCCACTTTGGTGTAGTGCTGCAGGTCTTGCTTCTTTTTGGAAGAGAGCAGGTTAGAGGCCTGGCTTCGTCAATACTTTTTTCTAGTTTAGGTTAAGTTAGGTTAGGTTTCCGAAACTCCCGAAGCAAGTTACTATCTTTTAGGTTAAGTTAGGTTAGGTTTGCCGAAATGCCCGCCGAAAATGAGACAACCAGATCACAAAATCCACGCCTACGTGCGTTGTGTATGCACACAGAGTGGAGAGCCGAGCTCACGGCTCTGGGTATACAGTCTATGTATGTAGTCTCAAATCACATTTACAATTTCACATTCGGAGAATGTTCTTCAGGAATTGAAAAGTCGTGAAGGGAATTGTTTGAATAATTTTAGAGCGGGTTAGTTTTGCACTGGTTGCTTTGGAAATGAGATTTTCAGGAAAATCTTAGAAAGCGGAATGGTGCCAAGACATCGAGTTTTTGAGTTAAGCACATAATGTCTTTCGTTGGGCACCAATAATGCTTCCCTGGAACATGACGACATAGCAATTGAATTGCAGTAAATTCTGTTCCGTTTCTACCGTTTAAACTGCATTGGTTTGTTATGATGTGTAGTTTATTGAATATTCAATGAAATGTAGCTAAATTTAGAATGAAATACTTAGATCCTGAGCTGGAGCATTAGTACAAAGACTCGGGTCGAGTGTCAATCCAAGCCTTGATTTGCGGAATTTCGTAGACAAGAGTCTTGTGATCTTGAAGCCGAGGAAACCCTTCGAAAAGCGTCTTTCCAATTGAAGCCTCCAAGAATTCGAAGGAGTAGGCAATGAAGAGGTCAGCCCAGGTCACACTCTTTCCGACTAACCACGGTCCATTTTCAGCATTCTTGTCCAGCACCAAGCAGAGTCGGTCCATGTACGGCAGCAATACTTCCTTCACAAAATTCTCCCGGATCTCAGCCTTGGCCTCCGCATTCTGCTCAAGGAAAATCTTGACGCTCTCGTTACGGACATCCATCATGGCGTCAACCAGCTGTGGAATTCGAAGTGAACATTTGAATGGCTGAGGTTTTGGGTTTCATTACATGATTGACGTGGACTACGTTTTCCGCTTACCTCGTCACATTTGGCCGCTTCGAGTTCAGTCGACCCAGTCAATTTGAACTTTCTATAAAATATTTCATTATGAGTTCCAACAGTTCAATTAAGTGCTTACAATTTACGATACGGTTGTATAGCACTTACCGAGCCAAGTAGCGACAAATGGCGAGGGATTGAGCGATGGTTTCATCCCCAAATTCCAAAACAGGAAGTCGACCCCATGGATACTCTGTAATAAATGGTTGTTAATTAGACAAGGAAATGGTCTTTTGCCATTTTAATGCTAGTTTTAGTTTAAATCGCTTCAACTCACTCGGCTTCAACGCCTCACTCCACTGTTGATCCCATTCGAGCTGGACATCTTCAAATGGGATTTCGGCCAGCTTGAAAATGAATCGGATTGGCTCGGCTGCGTTTAGAAATATGAATAATTGAGTTGTTTAATACTGATGAATAGCGACTTAGAGTCACTACTTACCAATGCCACGGAAGTTGAAGTAGGTCAACTTGTACTCGGTGCTCATTTTCCTGACCTTGTCGCAATAACCTGACCTGAAACGACTAGCTAATCTAAACCATGAATCTTGCGTCTGCTGTCTGCCCTCTGCCGTTCTTTCCTCACGATTTCACCAACAACCGAATAATAAAAGCTAGCTCTGATTTAAACGAAGGTCGTCAAATTTTTCTAAAATCTAACAAACAATGTAGAATTTGAATTATGTGGAAGTTATACTCGTTGTTATGGAAACGATATTAATAATTACTAGTGCTAATTCCTCGGGTACCAACATACGCCTACAGGTTTGAAGCTTGGTTAGTGATTTGATTGGTAGTGACTCGTGCGTGACCCGCTTTATTTTCCAAAAATCATGATTGAAGGACGATATTCTTGTAATAATTTAAATCAGATCCAAATTGTAATTTTGCGCAGATCACATCAAGTGCTTGAGAACATGGTCTACCTCCTGCTTAGCTTCAGGTCGGATTTGAGTCCAAGTCCGAATAGACGGAAGGTCATACACGGCACTGTAGTGCTTCTCCAGGTTCGGAAACTTCTGAAGTGCTTTCTGCAGCTCATCCTGTCCAACCAGATTCCCAATGAACTCCATGGTGTAGGCACAAAGCACGTCCGCCCAAGTCAACTTGCTCCCCACCAACCAGCCTTCTCCTCCATTCTGTTCCAATGTTCCCGAAATGCTTCCAAAGAACACGGGCATGAGTTCCGATTGGAACTTGTCCAAGTATCCTGCTCGGTGGTGTTCCAAATCGTGAGTTTGTTGGATCACGAGAATGATCACAGCACTTCGAAGAGCAAACAGGTCTTCAACAACCTAGAATATAGGGAGACTGAGTTGAAACTTTTGACCGCCATTTTTTGGTATTCTTTTATTGGAGAATTGCATACCTTGTCACATCGGGCTGCATCAATCTCGCTCTCGCCAATGAGACCAAACTTTCTGGCGAGGTAGCGACACAAGGAGATTTCATTACCCCAAACTCCTGATTTGCCCATTGTTTGATCTCCAACTTGCAAAATTGGGAGTGACGATTTTGAGTGACCTGGGAAGAAATAAATGGATGTTTTCACTATCCGCTTCGCTTTAACTGTCTACTGAAGCAAATTAATCCGTGCTACGTCGTATGAATTACCTAAGAGAAGGTTAGGTTGACTGGATCCGTACGTGGGTTTTTCATTTTCATCAATTCGGATGTCTTCAAACGGAACTTCAGCCGCCTTGAAAATAAGTCGAACCGACTCACCTAAATAAATTGGATATGTAATTTGTTGCAAGTTGAACAATATTCATAATTCAAAATACATAATGGACATGGACATGGATGGCAAATTAAAAGACAGATTGGATTTACCAATCCCTCGGGCGTCGAAGTAAATGAGTTTGTAGTTTTCCGTCATTTCTGGCTTATTCTCTTCGGCCATATTCCTGAAGGACTCCTTCGGTCAGGATATTGATTGAGTTGAGCCACTTTTTGCAGTGATTGCAAGGGAGGAATAGGTAATTTTGTAATTAAATTACAAAACAAGTATGGCTTGTCACCACAAAGTCACAAATCGCGAAGTTATGAAATTGGGCTTGACGTTGTTTCTTTCTTGTTAGCCATTCGATATCCGAATCAATATCCTAACATATTCACGAGTTGGGTTTCCATGACAATGTAAAATTTCATAATTAGGGGATAATTTTGTGCTAAATCGATTTCCGAAGACAGAACTATGTCGGGTCGGATTTCAAATTGGTCGGTCAATACAAGAAGTATCCCAAGATGCATTACGAATTACGAAAGATGAAGCGACAAAGGCTCGTTTTATTGGACATTCGTGAATGGGACGTAAATCAATCTCGTCATATTGCTGAATTAGCGCTTAATTTTCAAGATGCTAGAAATTTAGATGGTTTCTTCCATGAGCTTTCGAAGTGTTTGGACCATACGATCCCGTTCGTTTTCCGCCGAGGGTCGAATCTCAATCCAAGCTTTGATTTGTGGCAAAGCATAGACATCCTCGTAGTGTTTCTGAACCTTTGGATAATCTTGGAGAGCTAAGTTGAGTGCCTCCTTTCCAGCAACGTTCTCAATGAATTCCATTGTGTAGGCTCCAAACACGTCGGCCCACGTGTAATTGGCTCCAACGAAGAATTGGCTCTCTGCATTGTTTTCCAACATTTTGGTCAGCTTGCATAGGAAAACAGGCATGATTTCAGTAACAAACTTTTCGAGGTACTCTTTCTGGCGTTCAGGGTCGTGAGTCTGTTCGCAGACTAGCATAACCACTGCGCTTCGGAGAGCAAAGAGGTCTTCAACGACCTGAGAATTTAAATAAAAGCATTCAATTTAACTTTCAAGATCGGTTTCGGTTGAACATTGAATATCAGATCGTAATCGGACCCAATAGAGATTTACCATGTTATTTTTACCTGGTCACAAGCAACAGCTTCTATTTCATTTTTCCCAATCAAGCCAAACGATCGAGCGAGGTACCTAATTTCCAGGAGAACAACTCTTTAGTATAATAACTAATAACACAAACAACTATGTTATATAAAAGTTTAAATAATGAAACTTGGATATTTAACCAACCGACACAATGCCACTTCCGTTCCAGCCAACGCTGATTGGTAGAGAACTACATCCCCAATGTGCAAAGCTGGAAGAGCAGTTGCCGGATGAGCTAGGAAATCAAAACCAGTGAATTGTTGGGGAAGATTCTGAACATGTAACGTCTATTTCGTATGCAATACAACACAGTTTTACAGCTTCCAAAATTTGATTTTTTTAGAAAGAAAGTATAATTTCCTTACTATCCCCTTCACCTTCAGAACCCGAAGAATCAATGTCCACACGAATGTCCTCAAACTCCACTTCGGCTAATTTGAAAAGCAGGCGGATTGATTCGCCTGTTCAGAAAATTGCAAACAAAAGGATTTCTAATACCATTCATGAGCTACATAGTTTCGAATTATGCTGGAATTATTTATTAAGGTTATACCAATGCCCCGAGCGTTGAAATACGTCAGCTTGAAGGTTTCCTCAGACATTCTGAGTCCGGTTCCGGTTTGAACTTTTTGAAGTGCTTCTTAAGTCGGACGTCGAACAGATATGATGCCACGAAGGAAGGGACGGGCAGTTGCTTCGACGAAAAAGAAAAACGAGGCAGGTTCAAATTTCGATCTGAAAATCGAAACCTAAACGAGTTCAAACAAAACAGCAATGGTTACGAACCACCGCAAACGTGAAATAAGGTAAAATTATAAATTATACTTCTTCGGCAAGTACAAAATAATACAGTAGTGTGTGACGTGTGACGGAGAGCGGTGAGCTGCTTATTGACTTCGGGGAAATCAACAGCAAACGGCGGTGACCAGTAATGGGAAGATCAGGGAAGATGGAAGATAGTCTCATAGCAACAGCTAAGTAAGTGCAAAGTGCGGTTACATATTTCCGACAAGAAGTACCTGTACTTGTTGATGCGTGTGACGTGTCACGTCGCTTATCGCGTGTACAGTTGACAGTAGTTGACAGTAGTTGACGACACTTGACGAGACGACTGACTGGCGAGACGACACGACACGAAGCCAGGGATATCTCGGTGTTGAGTTTGGCGCCATCATCGCTTCAAGTCAAGGTTGTCCCACTACTGGGGCACTCCAAGCAGGTGAGCAAGTAAAGCTAAAAAGCTAAATCGAGCAGTTGATTTGCTCATTTAGGTACAACATATACAGTAATTCCTAATCATTGTAACAGTTGAATGAAAAAATTCCGGGAGTCGAATCGAGAATCGAATGAACTAATTCTCGATACACTATGAACCAAGTGTTAGAATGTTATGAATTATATGAAATTGGTTTACATGCCTGATGGATCCGCCATTGCGAATAGCGATGCGAATTGAGTAAGTCAATGGATTAACCAACGAAATTTCCGCATATTCTTGGTTTGGTAATCAAAGATCATATTCTTTCTCTTTCAGGTTTTTGTACACAAATTCGATCGAAATTCAGTTGTGCTTGTTCATCCATATATTTTGGCTGTCGGAACAAAGATGCTATTTTGACTTGCTTTTGATACAAACCAAAATTAAGTATCTTACCTCCTCGAAGAAGTAAATGAAATAACGTCGTTTGGTTAAAAATCGGTCAGGTCGTTTCATAATGAATGATATAGTTGCTATGTAGTTGCTACTTGCTACGAGATTTGTTTTCATGCAAGATAGTTTGTATTGATTATTTCACGATTCACGATGGAGAATTTCGAGAAATAGAAAAAAAAGAAAGACCGGCATTGCTTACTTTGCTTTCGCCATGTTGGTTTTAGTCCAACGCTATTCAATATTTACAATACCTTAGGCCGTTTTATATTTATTGAATCATTATAAAAAAATTCTGTCATTTTTTCGTTTTGTACGATCCCGGTTCGGGTTTCGGGTTCATTTTCAAATTCACGTGTAATTAATATTTTAAAATGGAGTACAACTACACGAAATTCGATTTTGGGAAATTTGGTGGGCGATGCGATCGTGAAGGCGAGAAGGAGGTAAGTTTATCCTTTAGAATATTCTGTAAATTGACATCGACCGAAGTTTAAAGAATCATATTCAATTTCTACCATCCAGAGACTGAGACGGCGGAAGCAGCGACTTCGTGTGGAAATAGACAATATGCCAGAATATTATTGGAGACACTATTGTCTGAGGAAACATCGGGAACGAGTGCTGGATGCCCTGCCTCATTATGAGATATCCGACCGAATCCCAAAAATCCCTGTCACCCTGATCGTCAAGGACAATCGATACAAACGTCGTCTCGCGCTCATGAATAAAATTGATGTTGAGAATGCTAGACTCCTCACCAGGATTCGCCATATTTTCACCAGTGATGTACTCGAACACTTAATATTTGTGATCCTAATTAGCTTGATGTTAAATTTTATTCTTTCCAATCTAGCGAAGCAGCCTGTTTAAGCTGGACAAACGTCATAAATTGCTCCAGAAAAATCCGGGAAGAGAACGAATCATGCAGTACTTCAAAATTGCCAATGAAAACTGTAATCTTTACGAACGTCTCCAAAACGTCGTAAGGAAAGGAGCTTTTCTGAACATGCTAACCGGTTATTTCAATAACTTTCTCCATTTGACCAAGAAACTGAGTTTATCGGTACTTATGTTTAGAAACCAATGATGGAAACCCGAAATGACCATGCCAAATGGTATCAGAAGCTTCAGAAGTTGATTGAAATTGGTGGCCGATATCCACCGTATAAAACCTCTCGTCCTTGCGCACCTTTCGAGAAGCTCTGTGCATTGCGAGCCCGAGACAATCCACATCCGCTTGTTTTCATGGACCTCGAAGTTGACTGTATTGCAGTTGGTCGGATCTTCATTGAATTGAGAGCTGACATTGTTCCCATGACAGCAGAGAATTTCCGAAGTACTTGCACAAGTGACCGTGGAGTAACATACCGATGTGCTCACATTGATAAGATTATTCCAGGACTTCTCTGGCAAGGAGGCTACATTGGTCCACATACTTCAATATTTGGAGAGTCGTTTCCTGAAGAGAATTTCGTGTAAGATCAGCAGATTACCAGATTCAAATCAACGCAGGGAAAGAGTACTTGAAAATATTTCGTTTCGTTTTACCAAAGCATTAACATTACTCTGATTTGCGCCATATTCTCAGACTGAAGCATAGCGAACCTGGTATCGTCTCAATGGTTTCCTACGGACCAAACACGGTCAATACAGAATTTCGAATTACGGCGATTGCTATTCCACCGTTGGATGGGAAAGCGGTTGTAGTTGGAAAGGTTGTTGGTGGAATGGACTTTTTATTTGAGGTACCTACCATATGCAAATCTCATCATTACAAATTACAACTTCAATGGCTGAGCTTCAGTGTGAATTGAACAGATGCTACTGCATTGGATTTCTAATTTTCTAAAAAAATCTATAGCTAATCGCACCAAAGTAATTTCTAGATAAAGAATTTGTGCAAACTCAATGAAAACGGCAATCCGAGGCACAGGGTTATTATTAATGGTGGTAAGTTTGAAGCACATTTCATCATATCATTCCTGGTTTTGGATTTTGCAATGTTTTATTTTCCTTTTGCTACGACAGGTGGACAAACGACATTTGACGAAATGGAGGACCTTCCCGCGCCGAAACTCTACAAGGAGCTGGAAGCGGAAGCGGAAGCAGCTGTCAAAACGATACAAGGAAATCGAGAAAAACTGAAAAAAATGCACGAGGACCGTCTAAAGAAGTTCTCACGTGCGGACCTGGAAGAAAGGAGTTCCGTGACCTCGGAGTACTCCGTGGGTAATGATAGGTCGGGAGACGGACTCAAATATCTCAATTCAGGATCTGACATTTTATCTGGAAACTCGTCCGACGATGATGATGGGGACGATGAAGATTCAGGGGACTCACAAGAGTATTCAAGCTCAAGTTCAAGCAGCTCAGACTCCGAATCGGATGCGGATGACTTCAAAACGAAGAAGGCAGTCAAGGCCAGGGTCAAGAAAGTCACATATAAGGAATGAACGGAGCTTATAGTATAGTCCATTCTTAATAGTTGGACCCTCTGTATTAAATTAAAGTTTAGGACTACATGAATGTGGAGAATTTATTTATTTCTATAAAATGTAAATACAGGCGTTTTATTACACATGGCTTGTTGCGATTTGTGTCAAAGCATTATTGTTTTCAAGGATGGTGAGATTTATGTTAACAGAATTTTTGAGTAAACACTGGGCATGCTATAATTAATATTGCGTGTTCAATGCTATTGTATATATATGATCTCATTCGAAGGCATTTCGACAATTTAGCGATTTGACGCTTCATTCACAAACAGTGGCGGTTCTAGAAATTGGTCAAGGAGGGGGCAGAGACCTGAAACTGTTTGAAGTACGTAAAAAAGATTTGACTAAACGGCGCAGAAAGTACGATATTTTGCGCAAGTTCGAGATTTTGATCCATTTTCACTATTTGTTTTGTGGCATTCCCGATTATAATTTAGAAAACTAAAGATTCTGTTCGAAATCTGCAAAGAGTTCAACAAATTAAAAGCCGAAATAGTTATAATTTGCACGAAGCTCTCGTCTTTAGCATTTAAACCAATTTAAGCTATTTTGGCTTATTTCTGACTTTTGTTTGAAAAATTAACGCCCTCTACGTATGCAAAAAATTCAACAATGAAAGAAAGCATATAATTAAGAGATTTTAGTTTTTTGAACTTCAATCTAAATTCTATCTATGTAGTGCTTATGCATTTTTAAGGCAATTTTGATTAAGTTTCCAAATGTTTTGATTTTTTGTGGTTCACATTTTTTCTGTTGTGCTTTTGACGTCAATCTAACTCAACGCTAAATCTGTAATGTTGTAATAAAGCCAATAATATGTACAATTTGAGATCTCAGCATTCCAAGCATTTCTGGGTTCACAATTAAACACATGTTGCATACCTAACGTACAATATCGTTAGGTGTTACCGTTATCTCTGCTTTGCGAAGACCTATGTAAATACAGCTGAAATGTCGTTATCTGTTACTAACAAGTGATGACGACGATGGAAGGACAAACTTTTATGGGCCCATTACTCTTGGTTTCCCATTACACATACACACACTGGAGTCGAGTATTCAGTTAAGGTTACAAGTTAGGTAGGTATTAGGTACTGAATGTATTTATGCAAGTGTGATCGAGTTTAGTATTTAGCAGGAAAATAATGATGACGCGACGTGCCCGTCTGACTTCTGACGCTCTGTAATGGGAATCATTATTTCGTAATGGAGATGACACTTTGACTAGGCGGATATTACTTTATGAGTATCAAGATTCATATGCGATGCGACAGTTCTAAACTGAACTTGACACCCAGTCCTGATACAAACTTTAATGAATCAGAAGTGAGATGTCTGCTGGGCTGCTTGCTGCATTATGCATACTGAGCTGAATGTTAGCATTGGCGTGTATCATCAACATGGTTAGAACCAACGTTATTACGTGTAGTGTCCTGAACCAGACATTTGATAGTGCCAACGAACTGATTTGTTTACGTAGCTTAAAAGTTTCTCTACTAACAACTAATTTAATTTTAGAATCCGTGTGCGTAATGATTTTATTGATAAGTTAAGTATAGTAGTGTTTCGATCGAGACTGAAGCTTTCGATTTTAGATCAATACTTGGAAATGGAATTGTCATTCTTTGTGAGTGGAACGTGGAACTGACATCATCTTCAAATCTTACAATACAACGTTGTGTTACTATTGTCTCAATCCATCTGCTCGCAGTTGGTACGGACGTTGCTGCTGTAACAATTCTAAGTTATTCGAGTACTGTAGTGAAAAGTGGAATAGACAGCTTTCTCAATTGAATCCAAGTCAGAAACATGGGTTCAAAAGCTTCAAAGAAGGTAATTTTATACAAACCAGAACAATTCGATAATGTAACCGCAGTAAGCCGCAAGATACGTGTTTTGCTTGCAAACTTGGATTTCAGCATCAAGTTTAACGTTTAACAAATTAATTAACTTCCGTTCTCCACCACTGATTTCTTGTTTATATTTTCTTAGAAAGTTGAAGATGACCCTCCTCATGATTACTGCGGCTCATCATCAGCAATGCGACGACCAGCACCGGTTGAACAGAAGACTTCAATCTACGGCTGGGGTCAACTAAAGCATCCCGTCAAGAAACAGAACGGACCAACGACAAAAAAGAAGAAGAAATCCAAGAATCGTGATGAACCCAAATCCGGAGTCAGTCCAACAGTTAATATATTGTCACCCAACAACACTAATGTCTCAAAACACACTCAGAACAGCGGCGTCCCTGTTCGAGTGCTTCCTGTGCCAGTTCCATCTCAGACCAAGCATCAATTAGCTCCAATCCACAAAACATCATCAGGATCAGGAGCAACACGTTCCAATCCAAATCTTTCCATGAATACCAAAATCCTGGACACACCACCAACTGGACCGCCTAAACCGAAACGAAGTTTTATCAATTCGACTCCGTTTCAACCAGCGACTGATGACTTAGCTCAAAAACGCCTCCTGCCCTTGCCTGGCTCCAATTTAAGCAATAGTGCAGGTGGGAAGCTTAATAGCGCTGAAACAAGCGTAAGCGCTGAGAATATCAGACACAGGGCAGGTCATAAGACTACTGGAGCTCTTCGAGGTAGCAGTACTTTCCCATCAGCTTCAGCTCTGATGCCACTTCCAGGAGGTCCCTGTTTCTACGGTCAATATCGGTGCTTCAAGTGCAAAAAGTACTGGAGATCAAGCTTTGCACAGGAAGGGATTTCACAGAATTGCTCAAAATGTGGAACTTCGGTTTTCCCAAGTAAGAGAAACATCAATTATGCAATGTGCTTGTGCAATTTCCATAGTTCACGCGATGCGTGACCTGAAATTCTCAATTTCGTTATATAATGTAATGTATGTATTTTCTATTTACAGGGAGATGAATCTGTTGGATGATTAGGATTACAAAACATGGTTGAATTTCTCCAAATTGCATATTACATAATATTTATTTAGAAGATATTTAGTTATAGCTCAATAAAGTTTGAATTGATGTTACACAAAATGTTAAGCTAGTTGTACATTGTTCAATTTGCTTGTTTCACAATTTTTTGAACATTTTCTTTAAAAAAATTAAAATCTTGATTGACACAAAGTGATATTATATCGGAATCCGGAAATACGCAAAACAACCAAATCGTCTATAAACAGGTTAATGACTGGTGACAGGTCTCTTTTGAATCCACTCCTTAATTTCCGGAATTTCGTAGAAAAGCTGGTCACATGCTGTTTGAGCGCCGGATAGTCCTTCAGATCCAGATATTCAGAAAGAATGGACAGTGTATGGACAGTGACTACTTCAGCCCAGGACAAAGACTTCCCAACATAATGCTTCCTTCCGTTGTCAATCAGAATCTTGTTAAATGCTGACAAATACTTCGGATTCACAGTTTCAGTCAATTCCTTTCTAAGTTTTTTTGATTCATTGACTTCGTAGAACATTTGCATGAAAACTAAATAAAGATTCAGGGTATTACGATTTTTTACTCCGAAATTTTAGTGATTCCACGTTAAATTAGTTTACCAGACATCCAATCCTAAAAATAGAAATCATTACTATTTTTATTGGTTTCATTTGCATTAAAAATTGAAATTATACAAATTTAAATTCATAGTTACCTGAATCGCAGTTACAAGTTCGTCCATTTGAGCCGATTCGAAATCATTGGTTCCTGCCAATTTGAACTGCCTTGCCAGGAATCGGTTAATAGCTGCTGATTGTGATATTGTGATTCCTTTGTACTCCAGAACCGGCACCACGCCCCACGGAAATTCTAAAGTCAATTTTTTTTTACAATGAGTATTCTACATACTACTTTCCGTTTCGTTGAGATACCCAAAAATTGGAATTTCCATGTTAGATCTTCACGTAATTTCTTACTGGCTTTCATTTTAGGAACTAGACGTGGCCAGTGTTCATCTTTGGGTAGCCTGATATCTTCGTATGAAACCCCTGCTAGGGCAAACAGGTACCGCGCTGGTTCGGCTAATCCTAAAATTAAAACACAAAAGCCATGATTTTTTTCTATTTTGAGCTCAGCTAACAAGAAGCGTATAGGGAATAGCGAATCATCAAATTAATTAAGTTGATTCAAATAACATACCTCGAGTATTAAAATAGGTTAGCTTGTATTCAGCCATCACGATTTATGCTGATATTCTAGAAAAAGATTGAATTTCAATTTTGAAATGATGCTGAACAGGACACGACACTACTGTACTCTCTCTTTGAAAGTACAGAATAAACTGAGGAAGGAAATATGGAAAGGAATTAACTATGTACGTTTTACGACCTTGAATCTTCACTGTAGACTGTAGTATTTTCCCAAAGAGGTCAATTATCGTACCCGACAGCTTGTCTCTGTACAATTTACAATAATCTGGTATTCCATCCAAGTGTTCCCTGCGCATTCTAAACGTTTTTTCTTTATCCTATTTGAGGGCAAAGTACATAAATTGAGGAAAACATAGTAGTATAAATCAGTTTAAATGTAGGCCCAAACGAATTCACCCAAACCACGGCGCACAAATAGTTCTGCGCTCTGCGCCCCAATGACGACTTGCAGTTGACAGCACCGAAATGAAGCCAAATGGCTGCTGCCCAGTGCGTTTTTTTTAGATTTTAAAACCTGCAGACTTTCCTTTTCTTCAATCTAGCCTTAAGGAATTTTGAAGATCAAAATATGATATTTTGATTTTGATTTATATATTTTTAAAATGTGTTAAAGTCGATCGTAAATACAAAATTAAGTTTAATTCTCAAAAGTTATTCTTCCGTCTTCCTCAGATTTTTCGTAATTTTTATTTCACAAAAAAGTTTTATAATTAAACTATATCATTTATTAAAATCAATATCTTCGATAATATCAATTAAAGCATGTCCAAGTACCAGTACCAATAGTTGGAATTCTTTCTTCTCTGTGATCCTGAGTTTTCAAATATTTTGTTTCAAGTGATGTGTTCGGAAACTAAATTAGGCAGTAAGTAAATAAACTATTTAATGACTGGTGACCGGTCTCTTATGAATCCACTCCTTAATTTCCGGAATTTCATAGAAGCTGGTGTCGAGTTGCTTGAGGGCAGGGTAAGGTTCCAGATCCAGAAACTCAGAAAGCATGAAGAAGGTATGGACAATGACGATGTCAGCCCAGAACAGAGACCGCCCAACAAAATACTTCCCACCGTTAGCAATAGCAAGTAGGATCTTGTTAAATGCTGACAAATACTTCGGATTCGTGATTTCAGTCAATTCCTTCTTAAGTTCAGCTTTCTTTGGTTCATCCACTTCGTAGAACATTCGCATGAAACCTTGTAAAAAGATTGGCAGTTTTGAGGAGTTTTAAACTTGACACTTTATGTAGGTAGTAATATGTTTTAATCAATTCAAGTTAAACTAACTTACCAGACATCCAATCCTGAAATTGAAGTGCATTTTTATTATTATTGGATTGATTTGCATTGAGTTGAGATTTGAGATGTACGTTGTATGTACCTGTACCGCAGCTACAAGCTCGTCCATTTTAGCCGATTCCAAATCGTTCCTTCCAGCCAATTTGAACTGCTTTGCCAGAAATCGGTAAATAGCTGATGATTGTGATATCATGGTACCATTGTACTCTAGAACCGGCACCACACCCCACGGAAATTCTGAAATCAGATTCGCTAGTTAAGAATTTATCTGTAAAGGAGTAAGTATGCTAAATATTTGCGATTAATTTCGTACTGGCTTTTATTTCGGGAGCCAGACGTGGCCAGTGTTCATCTTTGGGTATCCTGATGTCTTCGTATGAAACCCCTGCTAGTGCAAACATGTACCGGGCTGGTTCGGCTAAGCCTAAAAACAATAAAATGATGAATTCAGGAAGCGTATTTCAATAAAATTGTTCACAAAATTAAATGAATTCAAATTTAGTACCTCGATTATTGAAGTAAGTTAGCTTGTACTCAGCCATTACGATTTTTACGACGAAGTCCTTAAAAAAGATTGAATTTTAATTTTGAAAAAAATGATCAATGACTTTACTTGAACAGTGAGCAGTGAGCAGTGCGTACCACGCTCTTCAAATGGTAAACAGTAAACTGAGAACGCGAATAGCAAATAAATGAATACTTACAACAGGAATTAATATGACCTTGAGTCTGCAGAATTCACATTATGTAACATTCAAAAAGGAAAGTCATGGTTTTTTATTGCATAGGAGTTTTAGTTAACGTTTTTCGGCTAAGCGTGTTGGTGGCTACGAGTATGTACGTACAGATGGGTTCTATGAATCATACTGCCAAACATATCGGGTGTCGTATTCTCAATTAAGTTAGCAGTTATCGATTATTTATTATTCATGATATAGCTAAGTATAATCTAAAGACCTTAGTTAAAACACATGGGGAAAGATTTTAGCCTGCCAATTTAATTTCTGTTCTCCATAGTACAGCCATTGTCAATTTTCTTATGCAAATGCAATTATTGAAAACAGAGTAGATGTTCCTCCAAATCAGAGATTTTGATTTACTGTTGGAGTAATTAAGTTTAATTAATGACTGGTGACAGGCCTCTTTTCAATCCACTCCTTAATTTCTGGAATTTCATAGAAGTTGGTCATATGCTGCTTGAGAGCAGAATAAGCCTCAAGATCCAGATATTCAGAAATCATGGATAATGTATGAACAATAACGATGTCAGCCCAGCTCAAGGACTTCCCAACAAAATACTTCCCACCGTTGGCGATCAGAATATGGTTAAATGTTGACAAATACTTTGGATTCGCATTTTCAGTCAATTCCTTCCTAATTTCAGCTTTCTTTGATTCGTCAACTTCGTAGGACATTCGCATGTAGCCTAAAACAAGCCACAAATGAGAATTTTTAATAGTAACACGGCAATTCCAACACATAGCTTCCAGTTGATCAGCTTACCCGACATCCAATCCTAAAAATATAATTCATTATTATTAGTCATTTAATTAATTTAATTTAGATACGATATTATTGGGGCTTCTGTGAAAATAATTGTAAATTACCTGAATCGCAGCAACAAGCTCGTCCATTTGAGCCGATTCGAAATCATTGGTTCCAGCCAATTTGAACTCTCTTGCCAGGAATCGATTAATAGCTGCTGATTGTGATATCGTGGTTCCTTTGTACTCCAGAACCGGCACAACACCCCACGGAAATTCTGAACACCGATTTTTTTCCAAATGAGCAGATGTTACCATAATTATTTTTTAGTTCAAATCTATTTGGGTTCGAGATCTTAAGCTTGGTAATTCGGAATTCCTTTCCAAATCCCAAGTAGACGTAAATGTAAACGTCGTTTCAATAAATAAAACCGCTCGTTTCCGTTTAGATTTTCTCCTCCACTGCCTTTTGAGATTTATTTTTATGGAACTTTTGGGCGTTCTAATCAGACTTTTTGGATTGAAATCGTTTCATCAAATTACGTGTAATAAACGCCATGCCAACAAACCCGTTTGAATCTCTTTGGATCTAGCTATAAACATTGTTGGAAAATTAAGTATTTTATAGATATTTGATATTTGTGAATAATTTCTTACTGGCTTTCATTTCAGGAACCAGACGTGGCCAATGCTCATCTTTGGGAAGCCTGATATCTTCATATGAAACACCTGCTAAAGCAAACATGTACCGTGCTGGCTCGGCTAATCCTAAATAATCAAAACAATAGTTGACTAAGATTGCAGCAAATCAACCATATTGTCCAAATAATTAAATGCATCCAAAAACCAAATAACGTACCCCGAGTATTAAAGTAGGTTAACTTGTACTCAGCCATGATGATTTACGCCTTGTCAAAGATTGAATTTGAGCAGCACATTAGCACACTTCGAAGTTAAACAGTAAACTGAGAATGGAAATACTAGCAAATTGAATAAAAGCCTTGATAAATAGGAACTAATGACCTTGAGTCTGGAGAAATCACATGCAAACCTCTGTGCACAGCATTCAGCAAGGAATGAATATAGTCACACAACCAGTGTCACACCGGCTTTTTAAACCATAAATGTTGGCGCTACAAACGAATTGTCATCCTTTTATAAAACGTTTATTTTCGTGTTTTTGTTGTTGTCTGTTAAGGTAAAGGTAAGTCGTTCCTCGTTTTCATCTTAGTTCATTAAGGGCATCTTCAATATTTTTAATTAATTTATGTCACAAAGGTATGAGGTATTTCATCATTTGTCATTGGCATTAACTAATGCCCAACGCCCAAATCATTTTGTCCAAATTCGAAATTGATAGTCGCGTTGAATTGTGTTATATGTACTTACCATTACTAGTTAACATGATTTACAATAGTTTAGTTGGAATTATTGCCCAAAACTTGCAAACACCGAGCCTCAGCCGATTCTAAAAGTGCTAAGTTTATTGATAAGTTTTGGTTTGAGTCAAACTAGGTAAATACGAAGACAATAAATCTGTCCAAAGTAAGTAAACACGGTTAGACACGTTACATAATGTCTATTGTCTGAAGTTAATGGAAGGCAGGATGTCGCCTGGGCTGAGTGCTGAAATGATTTGTGAAATTGGGAATAATGACTGATTGTAGTGAAAGGATTCTGTCCCAATTTACTGAACTGATCTGTTGAGTCAATAGGCTGGACTTCTGCTCCTTCACTTCTTGATGATTGCTGCTGTGGCGTGTTCATGGTGTCTGGCATTTGTATTGTACAGATTAATATACGGTAGTAGCTTATGCTATCGCAGGTGACAGAGAGATTTATAAAATGAAACTAGACACGCCATGGCCTACATCTGCGAATTGTGAAGCACTTACGTAATTGAGTGTACAAATTGACGAGCAGAAGCAGAAGCACTACTGGCGATGTTTATTTTGGCAAATAATTTGGATAAAATAATGAAATATCTCTCGGTTGAAATGGGTGGTATTTATCAAAGTCCAACCGAAATTCAGTGTTTTTAAGCAAATATTTGCACATGACTTAATGACAGATAAGGGATGGAGAGAATGGGAGGAAGCTTAAGTGGTTCATCTAAAAATAATTGATTTCCGCTTTTCATATTCAACTGGCATTCGGGTTTTGACTTCATTAGAATGTACAGGAGTGTTTAGCTTTATTCTGGATAGAAAATTACAGTAGAAGTTGTAGCGATAGCTTTCGCTATCATGCAATCTGCAGCATCATTGGTTCGTTTACATATTTAAATATGCTTATAGTTGGTAGAAGAATATTTCAATTTGCAATACATATACATATAATTGTTCGATTAATCAATCAGGGTTGTCAATTCATTAATTGATGTATTGTACAGCGTGGGCGTTGAAACATTATACGGGTTGAAGGTGAAGGTTGAACCAACGAGCGAGCCCAATCAATATTTACTGTATCAAAAACACGAGGCTCCGTCCGTATTGTTTTATATTTTTTCCACCGATGCACGTAATGATAAAAATTCTCCATTGTTTGGATTCTAAAGATGACCTTATCTACTTTGCAAAAATAAAATGTGAAGCCACCGTCCGTCGGTTAGATTTTGAAACAAGAACCCGTGAACACATGTTAATTAGCCGCTCTTTGCATTGGTTCAGAGTTCAGACATCAGTCTATTGCATTTTTCAAAAAGACGCTCACTTTAAACATTAATTATCTTAACGGATTTACTTTAGCTCCTGGGGCTGGGATTAATTTTCACCTTAGGAGTAACCGGTACCAATGCGCAGGGGTGTGGGGTAAGTGGTCACTGGTCACAAATAATATTTTATGAATATATTTTGATAACTTGATAACAGGACAAAATTATTGTTATTTGCATTTCTTATTTCAGACCTGTGGACCTAATCAGGAACGAGAACGGAACACAGACCCATTAAGTTGTGGAAGATGTGTTCCAATTAATATATCCTGTGCTATTGGCTACTACAGAGATGAAGGGACGTGTCATCGTTGTCCATGTCACTTGTGAGTTGGCGTCCTTTGAATAATTTGCTGTTTGCAATACTTAAACAATTTGCTTTATGAGCTATTTTACGATTTCTGCTTTCTTGTATAAATAATTGTGTTCCAAATTCCAACGCTTTTGTATTTTTATTTAGTACAAATACAGCCTGTTTCAAGGACAGTAATACGGGTCAGGTCGTATGCAAGTGTCCAACAGGTTATAGTGGGCTAAAATGTGACAAGTGCGTTCCTGGCTACAAGCAAGAGTCAAACTACCCTTATCGTTGCGTAGCAACTTCCCCAGGGGGAAGCAATCCACCCGCGAGAGATTTGCCCAAGGGCTGTCCCGAAGGAAGTTCCCAACGAAAATGTCCTATTGGACCCCAACCAGAATGCCCGCCAAGAGACTGCAAGACTAACTGCGCTCAACAATGTACCACCAAATGCAGCACTGAGTGTAATCCTCAGCCTAATGGTAATGGATGTGGAAACAACTGTGAAAACAACAACGGTTGCGGATACAATTGTGAAAACAACGGTTGCGGGTCTAACTGTGAAAATAATAATGGGTGCGGAAATAA
>JAQFYU010000764.1:0-18860 GCA_034694905.1 Ceratophysella granulata | reverse complement strand
AAAGTGATTCGTGTGCATGAATTTTCGTGAAAAAGCCAAAAACATGACATGATCACGAAACTATAAATCAGGCATAATAGTCTTCTTGTATAATAATATAGCTCAGCAGGTAGGACGCCATATTTATGAAGCATTTCAAAATACAATATACAAACAACTGTTTGCATGCTACTTTAATTCTTCTTAGCAAGAATTATGCTCGGGAGCTAATCTACGTAGTTTACTACCACGAAACATGGTATTTTTCCCGAAAAATTAACAAGCACTACAGTTTATATAAATTCCAAATCATGGTTCGTTAATCGCGGAGACTAATTTTCATCCGTATAGTTGCGTGTGTTCAAGTGTGTTATAAAGTAATTCTATAAATCTTGAATTAAAACCTAGCTACTAGGTCTGAGCGTTGCAAATTGCAATGAAGCTAGCTCTATGGTAAAGGTTGAAAGCTGCAAATATGAAGCACTATCTTTTATGCCTGCCGGAGACATTTGGCATCCAATTTGAACAGATCGACCCAATTAAAATCGGATCTAACGTATTAACCGAATTCGTCATGATAAGTATTCTTCGGAATCGGAAGTACCTTTAAGTTGTGTGTCTACGCCCCAAAGAAACTCGAAAACTTTTCACCATTATTATTATCATTCAGTATCAGGGAGCTTGATGGTATAAGTACATATACCATGCCTAGTCAAGCTCCCTGATTCAGTATGAATAATAATAATTGCCTGCGCTGCGGGCTAACGGCGAACTCAAATTATTTTATGTACTTATTAGTATATTTCCTGTACTTTGGTTTGGATTACAGTGAGTTATTTTCACAACAGCCTGTTAATCAAACTCGATTTTTCGCTTTACATTGATTTCGTTTAACCACAAACGCCCCCGCCCGACCTCGTTGACTTGAATAATTTCACTCAAGATCAAGGAACGGAATATATTAATGTATCTATCCAATTCGAGCATTTTAGAAAAATCCGACCGAGTTCTTGCTTGAATAATTTGTCATTTTATGCATTCACAAATTACTTTCTCCTATTAAAATTATGACCATATTATAGTATCGTGCAAGAAGATAAAGATCCAATACTAGCTTAATTTTCATTGTAATTAAACACCCGTTTGCTTATAAGTGTCATTGGAATTTTCAAACACAGCATTCAAGATTTAAACCCAGAATACAAGAATTCACCTAGCGAGAAGCATTGATTAATATAGCACTTGACATTGGTATGCATAGCCCAGGTATAAACTTTTCAGTAATTTAGTCAGTGATGTCAAGGTTTGCTTTAAATAATGTTGGGCAACTTGGCATTCACAACTGACGAAACGATTGAGCATTGAGTCGAGTCGAACTATATTCGAGCCGGAGTAGTAAAACCTGTCATCGCATCGCATCATGTTCAAAGTTTAGTTTCTCAGTAAAACCAGGTAAAACTGGGTAAAACTCTGCTCTTCTTTCTGGTATGTGCATTTTGCATCTCTGACAAGAAGGAACAAGGCTAGTCCTCAGGCCACAAGCCATCATCTTCATGAGCAGCTTGGGCGACTAAAAAATCAACAGTTGTAAGCATATGAAGTGGTCTCATCCTTCTGGTCGCTGCTGCGCTGCAGCTATGCTCTTGCTATGCTCCTTCCTATGTAGCTTACCTTCGTCCTATATCTCGTCTCCTATACCAGTCTATACTCAAAGTATCCTACAGCGTAAATAAACAAACGGAGGAAGGAGACGAAAAAAGCAGTTAGCCACAGCAGCATAGGGTTAAGTAGTGGGAAGAACAGGGCAAAAGCTGTGACTTTAGACTTTAGGATTAAGAATTCATCGTAGTTGAACTTGAACCACATACAACATACTTACATACTTCTCATTTCCCAAAATGGGATTAAAACGGAAATACAGAAATGTACATAAAAAGTAAGGTAAAATACTGTTGTAGGTTTTCCGCTGAGTGATCCAAAAAGAAATTGATTTATTCTCAAGTTTTGAGTACAGTTGGCTAATAGTAAAACTTTGAACGAAGATCTAATTTTTGTTGCTGTGGTTATTTTCGAGTTTTGGGCAGTAGTTCAAAATTGGGTGAAAATAACGGAAGGCGGATTCATGGTGAGTTTATATTATTTTACTCTACTTTCAACTGTTGTTTTTTGTTATATTAATTTAAGTAATTTGGGCTCCAGCTGATCGTTCAAGATCAAGGTCAATGTCAGATATACAATATGTCTGAGATATATGTGTGTAATGTCATTGGCTGAAAGCGATTATTGTTGAGCATAATGCTTCGTCAGCAGCATTTACGTCATAACGTATGACTGACATCAGTTATGAGTTTAACAGTTTTTCGAATATTGAACGTTCTGTGTTACAGCGTCTTTGTGACTTTTGAGTGACCTTGTTAGTAAACAAAGACAAATGCCAAGAGTAAAGAATGAGTGTCAGCATTGATTCTAAGGTTATGCAGGGTTCAGTTCAGTGTTGAGAGCTAATTATTTTACAATTACAAAGTACTTACTTAAATATTATACATATATGTTGTGTACAGTGTACTACAACACACAGACAATCTCAAGCGCTGGAAGCGCTGTTGCTTGAATCATTGGCCAATGAAAGCGCCCAACCTAATATTACTGTAGCCGTAGTGAATGATAACAATTGCGAATCTCAGAAATTGCATAGACAATAGACATTGAACCAATCAATCCCCGGTTGTCATTGTCAGCATCAATGCCTAACAATACATTTTTTGCAGTATGTGACATCACGATGCCACGAACCGCCACGAACCGCAGCGATTTAAATGATTTGAGCTGTAATTGTAATAGAATAATAAACTATACGTTTAATATTGACATTTCACCGTTCACAACAATAGTGAATGTAATATGCTATACATATCTTTGAAGTTAATAGGAATGTTTATACTTTTCGATTCAGAGAAGCACTTAAATTGAATGAGTTAATGAATGAGTCAATGACTCACACTCACACCTATAACTTTCTTTTGGTGTACGTACCCACGCGTTTTATGGAACTACGATATGCACTGTTTTTGTTTATACAATCGACGAAACTGAAAGTTTCATTCAACTTTCATATTGATGAGCGATGAGTCTTTGTTCACGGAGATTAACGAACTGAGTAGCTGTATATGTAGTTCCATTAATGCTGATGTATTTTAGTATGCGTGTATCTTGTATCTTGTATCCAATGTAAACACCACAAATGATGCAGTTAGCTTAGTTATATGCAGGTACAGGTACTCCAGTTGTAGTTGATCTGATTTACGGCCCAATCATTGTATATTTGGTTATATGGTATCTAATCTCATTGATTAATTAATTTGTGGTACTTACTTAATACTTAATTCTTTTGATTTGCAGCTTTTAGCATCTTTCGTCACACATTTTGTATCATCGGTGTTGTTGGTGCTCGTGGTGGTGGTGTTGAAAAATTGCGGCGTAAACTTACTTCAGCAATAAAACAAGTCTGAACGTACACAAACCCCGACAAGTATCGCGATCGGATATCAAAGAGGTAAGACCATTCATTCATGTTTCAGAAATGTCAAGTTGGCTTGAAGTTGTACACAATCGCTCACTAAATGAATACCTGAATTTGTATTGTAATCCTACTCCGTTCGATAATCCCGGAATATTTGTTTTTCTATTTACGAAACTCGAATTTATCCAAAAATAGCCTCTGCTTTTAATCATCCATACGTTACTCGAAACGTTATAAGCAAAACTATCTTTATTTAGCATTACTTGGGAAATATATTAACTACGAACCTGAATTGAATGCGTCTTTGTGCTAAAAATTCATCAGCCTATGGTTGCCTAATTTTGATTCTATGGCAAATGGCAAATGTGCGGGGTCAAGGGCGCGGCATATTTGGGTGCCGTTTTTGGGCAAAAGCGCTGGTACTTGCATTAGGTCGCAAGCGCGATTTATTTGAGAGCTACTTATATTAACGTCATTTCAAATAAGACAAATTCGACTGTTTCCCGCTATCTGTCTATTAAATATAAAGATCAACATGCGTGCGACTTATAATTATGGATATGAAAAAACGAATGCTTGTTCCTATTTCCGTTGTCTCGAATCCCGTCGAATCGGGTTAGCAGTACACTATGATATGATATGATTTACCAGCCAAATCAGCATATGCTGAAAAGTAAAATAATCATTGATTAGTGATGCTGCATTTCACAGATATATTCCATTCCTCATTAATTTGTTGTAAATAACTACGCCATGCTATGCCATGTCGATTAGTGGTTTAATAATTAATATCCAGCTGGTACATCAGGAAATCCATCCCTACATTTTTAGTTTGCTTCAACTCTTTGGTAATTATATTTAAAATCTATAATTCTAATTCGTTTAGCTTAGCACCACCTGATTTGGCCAAATGGCTCGTGGCCTTCCCTTCTGAGTTCACTTGTACTTACTGTAAAGAATTACCAGACGCATTCAAGCATCCAATTGTTTAAAACAATTCGGAATTTGCATATGCATTCTGTCAAAACTCACAACTTGAACAAGAAGTGCTTAGTGCTTGAAATGAGCAGTACAATATTCAATAAAAAATTATAGAAAGCCAATCAAACACGCCTCCACGCCTGAAGCTACTCGTATGTAGAATTATAATGCATTAATAAATGAAAGTACGAGAATGCACTGCACAGCCACCCGCACCACTGCTTGTCATATTTATATTTACCACATAGACTGCACTCCAGGAGCTGAGTAGGTTAAGGCGCTAAGCGCTAAGGCACGTTAGTCCACTTGTAATTCAGGTGCATACATACGCGGCTGCTAATCTTTTTGAGATAATACATGATGGTTGTTAATTGTGGTTAGGGACTTATCCCAGTGGAGTAGCACTAGAACCGAAACCAAACCATAATATTGTTTAGCATTTAGTTCACGTCTCATTCCAGCTGTTGAAATTGGTCTGTTCCATTTATCATTTATCCGCAGAATTCGTATTGGATTAAGGGCTATATATTGTCATTCAATTCAGTGATTTCTGCTTTGTTGTGGTCTGGTTCTTCTATCTTCTACAATTGTTCTTGTTTTATAATTTGAAGGTCATTTAATTCTAGAATGAAATGGATCCATACTTAGAAGTAGATTACGGATTCTCACATTCTATTCCTCAACAATCCAAACTAGCAACGTACACCAGTGTAAGTCAGCTTGCTATCAAAAATTGATTAAGAATGCAGAATACACTTGTCTAACTACTTATCTGTTTTTAAGATACGTAATGGACTCTCTGGAAACTCATCTGGCGGGTCGAACATTCTGGGCCAATCACTGTCGCAAATGGGTATTCAGGATGGTAGTCCCAACTCGGTAAGAAAAAATACTACTAACTTTTGTACAATATATTCCTCGGTGGGTAAAAAATACAATGCTACATTTTTATGCTTTCCTAACAGGCACACACCGGAGGTCTTCCTCTACGAACACTTGAACCAAATCTCTTTAAAAATCAAAAGTTTTACGGGCATCAAGGAGATGATGTGTCACCGACGCAGGGGAATGGGTCACCAACAGAAGAAGTTTCTCGGGATCCCACACCGGTTCCTCCAATGTCATACCAAGTAAGTTTTGAATGCAGACTTTTTTGAAGATTCGGTACTCAATCCGAATCTGAATACGATCTATTCTCTTTACAGCCTCCTATGTGGGTGGAGCAAGAAAATGTGGGTGGGACTACATACTATTACTCCGATGAGACCCAACATCATGAGTTGCAGGAAGATCCGGGTGGTCCGCATACGTACCCCAATTACTCCGTATATATCGGACCTCCTTCTCATCTAAAAGAGTACACAACACGGCTAGGAAGTGTGGCTCCACCCGCCAATCCGGTCGTTCATCCAAACCCACAGCAAACTTGCTCCTATTTCGTTCCTGACGAAATTAAGATGGAAATAATGCACAAGAATGCAATCAGCCAATGTCAGCCGAACAGACAAGTATTTCCTGATTTACCAAACCAGATAGACCACTATCATGAAATATGTCCGCTGGAGCAATCACAGAAGACTGGACTGACCTTTGGTTACCCGACTTCGGTCTATAAGGCAATAAATTCCAAAAACGGATTTTCATATTGCCTGAGACGAATTCATGGTACGATTAGACGTCTAGTGTTTAGTTTCCTGGATTCGTTTTTTTTTTTCACTTGAAAACCATAAATTGTTAGTCATGAAAGTCTGGTTTGCGTGTTAGGATTCCGTCTGCCAACGGGAAAGTGGCTTGGGCTTGTTGACGCTTGGAAACAAGTGACTCATTCGAATTTGGTTACACTCCGTGAAATTTTCACAAGCAAGGCGTTTGGTGACAGCTGTAAGTTTTAGTTCTGGTCATATTTTAAAACTTTTCTAAACATCATTAATATATGAAGCACTTGTAGTTGGTAAGCTCCAAGGTGTTAAAACACACTGACAATGTGACAGACATGCCAATTTCAATAAAGTTTATTCAAGTGTATATTCAATTTCAACATACATAAATGAAATTTTGCAATGCCATAGTATAATCATGGTAGAAACGACCTAACTATATACAATCAGCCATAACTCACTTTTGATTTTTGACTTGCAGCACTTCTATTCGTTTACGACTATTTTCCTGCAGCGGAAAGTCTAATGACCCGCCACTTTGACCGAAACAACCAAGCCAACGGCTATGTCGATCCTTTTAATACTGGAGACCCTTCAGTCCCGCGACCCTATAGCCATCAGAAGAACGCACTGCTACGGCATCATGCAAGTATGTCATGAATATCAAATCGCAAATCTCAGACGAATCTTTAAACTTTTGATTTACAACATCATCAACTTCATACGTTAACAGACCTAAATTCAGAATCGTTTTGCTTTTAGATATGTTGCCAGAAAGTCTTCTTTGGTCGTACATTGTCCAGTTGAGTTCGGTTATACGAACAATACACACCGCTGGGTTAGCCGTCAGATCTCTGGACCCAACAAAGATTTTAGTTACATCAAGAAACCGTCCGAACATTCGGCTGAATTGTTGTGGAATATACGACATTGTTACATTCGACCCCAATAACAACCCCGTCCAATTAGCCCAATTCTATCAAGTAATTTACGTTTTTCTTGCCCAAATGTGATTGTACAATGCTAAAGTAAACTTGTGTTGTGAATTCCTTTCCAGCAAGAGGACTTGGTTGCACTTGGAAAGTTGATTTTGGCCTTGGCGTGTAACTCACTACTGGCAATTCAGCGAGAGAATCTGACGACCTCCATTGAACTAATATCTCGAACGTACTCATCCGACCTGAGAAACCTCATTGTGTATTTAATGAATCCTCGAGGAGGACGAACAGTTAATGACATCATGCCAATGATCGGAGCACGGTTTTACAACCAACTGGATGCCGCCAACGCGAGAGCGGATCTATTGGAAAGTTGTCTAGCTCGGGAAGTGGAAAACGGCCGTTTGTTTCGCCTCCTTGTAAAACTGAATACGGTGGTTGAGCGACATGAGTGAGTCACTTGAAAGAATACTCGTTATAGTCCGTCCAAAGCAAAATGTCTAATGGAATGTTCTGATATTTCTAGTTTAAATATGGATCCCACATGGTCCGAAACAGGCGATCGTTATCTTCTCAAGCTATTTCGAGACTACATTTTCCATCAAGTGACTCCGGATGGTCGACCTTGGCTAGACTTATCACATGTGATTCATTGCCTGAACCGTCTTGATGCTGGAGTCTTTGAAAAGGTTTGCCTGATGTCTCGCGATGAGCAGAGTATTCTTATGCCCACATATGCGGAATTGAAGCAGTGCATGGATCTATCCTTCGGGGAAGTTCTGAGTATCGCAACGCCGTTGCAAATGAAACAAAGTCCCCATCAAAATCACCTCATGGCCGCATGCCAGTAGTTTGGTGATGGGTTCACAGACCTCATAATTAGAGACTATCACGTATGAAGTTGAACTGAAGTGAAGAAGTCACTGCATGGTTAACTTCAGAAATTGTGTTAAAAAACTGTTCACCTGAATTCCCTATCAACTCATCCAAAACACCAACAAAACCTTCAAATTACATTAAGACCTATTTTTTGTTGCAGAGTTATATTCCCTACTAAAGATAAACATATTTTTCATTAAAGTTGTAATTATATAGAATGCGGAAACGCGGGAGCAGAATACTTTGTTTGCCCTAGTCTCCCTACGTTTTGGACTATCCAGATATACGAAAAATTAGAATCTGTATTGGCAAGATTGTATGTACTATGTACGTATTCCGAACTGATGGACTTCAAGAGAGTCGTGCAGGCGAGAGCGATGAGTGACACTTTGGAATCTTTGGAACATGCGAAGCTCGATGTTTACCGTTTACCAGTACTTTGAATTTAAGATGTTCAGAATGCTTGTAAACTAAATAAGTCTGAACCCACTCTGTGAAGAGGCACAATAAGGGCTAACGACTTACTCAACGTGTTCAGATTACTGAAAGCTACGTTAGGAATTGATTGTAGCAGTGTGATTGGTTAACACAGTATTTCGCGTACTAAACCCAGGTTCGGTTAAGATATTTCGAAAGAGTCTGAATATAATCACGCCTAACCTACCCTAACCTACTACCTTGAAAGAGTGCATTCTTATCGAATGGAAGCATGTACAATCTACTCGAGTTAGAGCTTTTTCCCAAAGTTGGAGTTAATCCACAATAGCTTTACATCAAACCCCAAATAACGAAGGGCAATAACTGGCTAGTTGTAACTAATACAGAATTGAGCTGTGTCAGGTTGTGAGACTGTATCAAAGGAATGTGAGCATTTAAGTCTTTAAGTTCCAGTTGCAGTGAACCGAGTCAAAAATCAAGTTAAACCCCTCTAATTGCAATAAGACCAAATCAGATGATGTTCGAAAGGCCTATGCAAACTTAATCAAGTATTTAAACTATTTTGGTGAGATCACAATAATTTGCCATTTATTCGCTAATCTTTAAATGTAATTCTAAATTGCTGGACTTACCGTAGTATACTGCAGAAAATATTGCAGAGCTACTTCGGTTAAATACAGCTTCTATGACGACGGACTGAAGAAGGAACTACGGCAACTGGAACTTAGATTTTAGTTTTAGTGTTTCACATTCAATCTGCAATTTGTTTTCTAGTGGAGGAACCTCAACGGTAACTTGATACACTACTGTAGTAGAGACTAGAGCCTAAACTACTGAGCCTCAGAGGTTGTGTTGGAAATCCTTGTGCTTGCCCAGTCACCAGTACTTATTTGCACAACAGATGAGTCATCTGTGAAGGTTCTTGGAAAGACTTGTAGTGATATGTAGAACATGTCTTGTGGCTCTGGCGTAGAGAACTAAAGACAGATTCTTGGAACTTGGAGTACTTTGTAGTAGTTGGGAAGGTACTTAATTTAGCTTAGTGAACGGGTCAGGAAAGTATGTTGTTTACCGTTTTAGAAAAAAGCCTGTCTCCTTCACTTCCCGGTCAAATTTGTACGTAAAAAAATAATGAGTACATGCATAGTTAGCTTTCTCGCACGTGTTTTTTGCATGAATTGAAGACTTTATATTAAGGGTTTACTAATATTTTGAATTGCACGCTGTACGCGTATGATGTTTGGTCATGGGCAAAGCTTTATCCTTTACCCCCTCGCTGAGGTCAACCAAGCTGAAATTGCAGTCTCAAATATGGAATATAATGGGAAGCATATTTTCCTCAGGTGACCTTTGAATTTGAAGGTTATTTTCAATATTTTCAGCTCGAATATATTAGGTCTTTAAATAAGTACTTATTACGAGGAATTCTAATTTACATTTATCTCCTAAGCATGCTTTTTATCGGCGTTTATCAGGCATTTATTTCGCCTAAAAATGTTAAGGCCAGACGCGGTAGCTTTATCGCCAAATACGCCTCTTCTAGCGCCGCATTAAATATTAAGCCGAATTTCAGGTTTCCAATGAGTCCTTGATTGATCTACTTGATTGATTGATTGATTGACCTTATCGGGCAGGTCAAACATGTCCATGCTCCAGCATACGAGCACATGGCAGCAAATTCAAAATACTAGAAGATCCTTAAGTGAAAAAGAAAAGAGAACGAGGATTGAAACGATGAACGAGAATACATACTTTATTACAATACGAAACAATGTGACCTGGTCAGAGGAATTGATACTGTTTAAACTGAAAATGGAATGATCTCTCAGATATTTTCATTGTATTAATTTTCTGTTTTTAATCATATTTTTGGTTTGCTACAAACTTAGATCAAGATCATCTTCAGGGATGACTTCAGGATTGACTGGTTGGTTATTGTATTATTTAGTAAATTCAAGGGAAGGTACACTTAATTACTTTAAGTTACTTAAGCACAACAGACTTACGAGACAAGAACGTACTTACGCTTGAAAACTATTATAACGATACTTACATAATTTTATTTTTGTTTCTCATCCCAAAAACTCACATAGTAAGGTCACCTAAGAAAGAGCATTCCAAAACTAAAAGTGGGTAACCAGCACCTACGCCTTCATAACTCATGATACTGAATTAAAGTACCGCCACGCCTACTAAAATACCAAAAGTAAATAATACAAAAAATAAAACGGAAGAAACATGAATATTAGGTTATGGATACTCATTAGACTCATACATTAGTTGTTAAGGGGCTTCCAACGAGATATGAAAATGAGAGTATGTTTACACGTAAAGGTTATTTATTTTACTTTGTTTGTTTTTAGTTGTAAATCAAGTAGTAGTAGTGGAGTAAACACAGAGTTCCAGCCGCATGCATGTGTCGCATTCATCTATTGTTTTGTTATTTATGTAGTTCAATCCTATGTACAAGTAAACAATATGTTCGTGTGCCGCGTTCCTGTCAGGGAAAATAACTCACTAAGCACTACTTGACTACAAAATCTATTATTATTCTTCTGTGGTTGAAAAATAAATTACAAAAACTACTTGAGCCTTTGGCTTTTTCTGTCCGTTTTAAATATTACTTTTTATTCCAAACATTATGCATACTCTAATGTCAACATGTCATACAACCTTTGTAAAAATGTATCAAAATGGACGGTGGAAATTGCTTGATTCCTAACTTCGTAAAGCTGCATTTTTGGATTAATATAGTTTAATAGTAGAGCTTTGAATATCGTCAAATCAAATAGATTACATTGTGCACAATTCATAAAACACTAACGCGAACAAAGTAATTTGAATAGCAAAAAGTAGCAAAAACAAAATTCAATAGAACATTTTTTTTAAATAAGAATTTTAAATAAGTGAATTGTCATTTCCAAAGGCCTTCAGACTTCAATTTCATGTCCATAAGACGCCTTTTGTTTTTGAAGCTCCAAAGATCTTGCTCTAACTTCACGTTGCATCGGGTCAAATCGCCTTTGAAGCAGAGTACTGGTTTGAGATTGGACACGAGTACAAATCTGATCTCCGTACATGAGAATCACCATGATGACGAGGATAACCAGAAGAACTAGAACCGAGAGAGCTGGCCAGTAAATGTGAAACATTGTGAAAATTGGTAATCTTGAGGTTTATTAGATTTGAGATGAAGCTTGACAAGGATTGGCGAAGATGCTTTCGGTTTTCTTGATGGCAACTAGGCAGCAGTATTATTCATAGAACTAAGCTCAGGGTGAAGTGTCAATGGAACTTGTTTCTTTGGCGTGCGGATCCAAAGTGGCAGAATTAACCTGTGGAGTGAATTAAATTACGAGTGTTAGGAATTAGGAATAATATTTTATGATATTGAACTTTTCAAGCAATAGCGACAATCTGGATGCTGTAATTGTGAGGTCAGCTCATCTGACATCTGTTGTGAACGGTTCCTTATGCAAAACGTATTTTTTCAAAGTCGCTGCAGACTTTTTAGCTTGAGACTAGAGATCTCACCGATTCACATTCACACCGGCCTATTGGCCAATGGTTCTAATACCCTAAACGACAAATTTTTGTATATTTTGACACTTTCCTTTTTCTTTTCTTTTTTGATTTTGATCTTGTTGGAAATGCTTTCGTAATTTTTACTCCATATTTAGACACTTCTTTGAAGGTATTTTTCTCTTTTATTAGTTTTCTATGAAATTTTCGACGGGGTTTAGTTTTTGTCAATTCCTTGATTTGTAATTTTAATAAACTGTCGCCGATTAGTTCTACTTCGAAGGATTTCAACATTCATTGCAGTTTTGCAAATCGAATGACTCGATTTTCTACAAACAAAATTTAAATGTTTTTTTTTTGCATAGAAACCGTTTATGGTTTATTTCAGTGCTTATTTCAGGGCTACAACCTTTCCTTAGAAGTCAGACACAAAGAACATGTCGGTAAAGCTATATGTATGGCTGCTTATAACGATTATATTTGATTTCGGGATGTACTTGATATTACTACAGATGCGATACTGGCGAATTATACACTGATTGCAGATTACTTAATATTCGCATTTCGCATATGTCATTCACCTGTTTCCAGTATCCGGATCACGCCAGTAGTCCTTGTACGGAGAGCAGCAGCAAAAGATGAGATTAAGAATAATAATCGTGAGCCCGACAATGGTACAAATTGAGATTCCAACGTAGAAGCCCGTGTAATCTGAAACTTCCGGTCCGTGTTCGACGTACCAGGGATTCTTCTTCCACTCCTCGTTATCTTCCAGAATAGACATGGCTCATCTTCAGCAGAAATGACACGGGATCCGACGGCCTGACTGGAATCTGGACACTCGAAGCTTTCGCTGTCCAAATCCAAACCAACGCCCAAATAAGAAAGGAAAATTAAAGCTTGCTTTCAAAACTTTTGCCTCGTCGTCCCCGTACCTGTCTCCTGTATTTTATACGGGGTTCTATGTACTAAGGTGTGGTAGTTACGGCTTACAGCTTTGTTGTGCACGATACACGCCATCCCAACCAAACCACCCGAGAAATTCTTGGTTGACTCACCTCTTCTATTGTTCTTTCAACAGGTGCATGAGGATATTATTGTATGCACCCCTGTATAAGTTCCCTGGCTCAAATGCATACCTGAGTTTTTTATGCTTTTGGGGTGGCACTGGAATGGCACAGACTAAGACTAGGGTGGAAATGAAATTGGAACCTGCTGCAATAATGGGCATAATGCTGAGATCCAAGCATACAAGTTGATGGGTTATTTATGTATGGAGAAGAGTCCATCAACCCTTTCTGCCGGATATTTCATTCATGTGACATTTTTTAATGTTTCAAATATTGCATTCATTCAACAGCTAGACAGAGATTTGTCCATGATGTATGGACGTAAATAGGCATTTTAAACAGATTTCGTATAGTATTAACTTTCGATTTGATATTTATTTACCTTAGTTTTTGTTGGCATTCATTAACTTGGCACGTACAGTACACAGGCGGGAAGGGCATTTTGGAACCGGTAAATTGACTATGGAGTGGATTATCAATTATAACATACACAAATGTATAATTAATGGGATGACTCTAATTCGAACTTGATTCAAGTATACATTCCGAATGCGTCTGGCATACAACTTGGAAACTATTTATATAAAATGGCGGAAGTACAAGTAAATACAAATGAGTTGACATTTTACACAGCTAATTATCTTAAATATACACTAAGCATGGTTTTGGCCATGATTATGAATTAGATTCAAGCATAATTGAAAATTGAAAAGCTCATCGATGTGAAATATAGTCCAGTCCAGTGTTTGATTCAGAGGCATTTGTTTAATTTGTTGATTAATTTGTTTCTGATGCTTCGTTTTCAAAAGTACGATTTGTGCGATTTACGTGATCAGAAGGATTTTTGTTGTAAATGGTAGGATGTGCTTAATATGTTTATGTTGTTGTAAATACACAATAGATAAGGTTAATCCGTCGTTTATCATAGCTTGCATGATGTTATCTCAGAATTATGTCTCCGTCGAGTGACCGTTTGTATCCCAGGAATCAAAGTGACGGAAGAACTTCTTTCCACCGCCTCTAGTTGAATTTTGATTTCGCTGTTGATCTCGAGGTCGTTGTTCATGTGGCCGCTGTTCCAGAGGTCGCAGTTCATGAGGCCGCTGTTCAAGTGGCCGCTGTTCATGGCTAGACCTTTGTTCGTTGGCTGTTCGTTGATCGATATTGGACCTTTGCTCGAAGTTGGGTCGTTGCTCGTTGTTGGACCTCTGTTCCAAATTCTGTCGCTGTTCGTTGTTGGACCTCAATTCGTTGACCGTACGCTGCTCGTTATTGAGCCTTCGTGACCCACCCCGACCGGATCCATTTCCAAATCGTCTTCCATTGGGTCTTCCTTGTCTCCGTGGTCCTGACTCTTCAGCATTATCACCATTCCCCACCCACTGACCCGCCCGGGTTTTTGGTGGAGTGGAAGTGGGTACCACGAAATCCTCATCATACACTTGCTTGTCCTGAGCCAAGAAGGGTAGGTCAAAGTTCCTGGAAGACGAGGAGACGGAAATGGCATAGCTGGATGACTTGGAAGTTGTTCCATGGGCTCCATTCGTCACGGAACTCTTGCTGTGAACCATTCGATTGGAATTCCTTCCGTTGGACACGGACTGACTGAAAGCAGAGGCACTCTGAGGATTGTCATGGGATGAGAAGCTGACGCTGGCAATTTGGGAAGTGGCTGAATTCTCGGCTGAATTCTGCGTAACCGTATTCAGCGTGTCCACTGAACCTGGATTTGGTTCGCCGGTCAGGTCCAATGTCATTTCTGTACAGCCCCGTGGAATCACTCTCTGTGCAGAAAATTGTTTGAATTAGGACCCTGTATACCGTGCATAGCATACCGAATTCTGTGCTAGTTCGTGTCTTACCGATTGAAAGACGATGCGTCGTCCCTTCTTTCCAACATGGCAAACAACGTTTCGCATTGTGGAATGGACCTCGGGTCTTGATGACGATGAGCTAATCGGCGGTGAGCTCGTGATGCCTTCCGTATTCACCGGCTTCCGATGGTTATTCTGGTACGTGTTCGATGAAACAAGGGCTGTAAATTGAGAGCACATACAATCAACTTCATAAATATTTGAGGCACAGGAAAACATGCGTCAGATGCTTACGTGGGAGCATGTTAATGGTAAATGAACATCTGGCTTTGTTATCACTCGCATCCGTTGCTTCGTAGTTGATCAAATGTTCTCCGAGTGTGAGAACTGCGCCAGGTTCATGGGACTTTTTGAGCGACGTGATTCGTACATTGTCGCTGAAATGAGGCTCTAACCATGTCGTCACTCGGGCACTCTGTCCAGGATTCATTCGGACCGAAAAGGATTCCGGACATTCTCGAACTCTTGGTGGATCCGTGTCTGATTACCATTTAAACGTTGAGGATTAGCTTTAAACCTCCAGTTTTCAGAATTCAAAGTGTTTACACTTACCCCGAACTTCGAGGGTAAAGGAGCACTCAGCGCTATTGTTGAGTGGAGCGGAGGTTCTGGCACGAAAAGTGATCCTTTGTTTTCCAGGTCCAGTTTCCGTTTCCAACCCCTTGGCCCATAATGGCTCCGAAGTCACCTGCCTGAAGAATTTAATACAAAGCAACATGATAGTGGTAGTGAGTAGTTTGGAATTTGGAATATTGTGTCCATGAATTTGCGATTTGCAACGATCATACCTCCACCAGTCCACATTTGTTTGCGGTTGAGGAATGATGACATATGCCAAGTTCTGGTTGGGTTGCAAGTCAATTCGGATGTCATCCGGGCACAGAATCCAGGGTGTCTTGTATCCTGGAAAGGTCAGAAAATATGCACTATTCGAACTTTCCATTTCTACCAATTCATAGTACCATTTTTCGTGGAACTATGCTTACTGTATGTAAGTTGAATGAAATTATTTCTGTTCGTGGTTGGCGGAGCAGGGGTTGTTGTCGTCGTTGTTGTTGTTGGAACCGTTGGATAAACTGGAGCGTAGTAGTTGTAGTAAGGTCTTCGTGTGGTAGTTGTGGTCGCTGTAGTGGTTGTTGCAGGAGCCGTGGGAAGCGTGACCGGAACCTTGGGTTTAGACCAGTAGGGATGCGTTTCTGTGAGGTCAGTGAATCTTGTGGCTGGAGCTGGGTAGTTGAATCGACCTGGTGGCCTTGTAGCAGCAGGCGGAGGCGGTTGATGGAAGATTGGACGGAATGGCGTTGTGGACGGCGTGGCAAGGTCAATTGGACGAAATGTAGGTCGGAACGGTTTTTTCTCAAATCCAGAAGAGGCGGAATCGTAGCCTGAAATCTGGTTAGTTGATATTCGAGGAATTTCATTTGAAGGCGTTGGTTCGGAATTTGATAGCCCAATGGCAAGATTTTGATTGTCTACTTTGGGGAGGGCTGAAATTAAAAACAGATTTATATTTTAATGAATGATATCGCACTTGAAGGGAATGATTGAATTGGCCACCAATTTCTGATCATGATCAACCATAAGCGGTGATAAGTGTAACTCACCTTCACAGAAGCCATTAGTTGTTCCCTGCCAGTTTCCACTGGAAGCATTACAATGGAGCGTGTACTGTCCTTTGAGCTCAAATCCTGAGCGGCAACGAAGTTCACACATGCTTCCCGGAGAGTAGGTCGTCTGCCGCGGCTTCCGGTTCAAGTTTCGTCGATTTCGAAATACTCTGGAACTACTCCGTACAGAATTTGCACCACTATTTTTATTCTTTCTCGCTGTCCAATCCTGAATCAGTCTTCTTTCAAGTTGACTGTGTCTATGATGAATTCCAACAGGGCTTCGGGAACAGTAGAGATATGCAATTCCAGCTCCGCGGGGTACAGGCGGTGTGGCACAATTTCGGATTGGATTATCCTCATTGAGTCCAACGACCGGAGTTTGTGGAGGTGAAGCACGGTCTGGAATAGTGAATCTGTTAAAGGTTTGAATCGGCGCTGGTGTTGTTGTGGTGGTTCTGGTTGGTGGTCGTGTTGTGGTTGGTGGGGCTGGAGTGGTTGTGGTAGTGGTGGTGGTTGTGCTTGTTGTTGTGGTTGGTTTTCTTATGCAAGTTCTGCCATCTCGACCAAGCTCGTAGTTGGGTTCACAGGAACAATAGAAACTTCCTTGAGTGTTCAGACAATCCTGGCTGCATCCGCCATTACCGATTTCACATTCGTTCAGATCTCGACATACCTTCTCGTTCCTGATAAATATAAATCGAGCGTTTTGGAATACATTCAAGTTGGGTCACATAAGTTATGGCGTTTCTCGGAACGATTGAGAGCCATTTTGTGTAGTTTTAATTCTTCGGTGGCGATATCGATATTGAAACCGAAAGTATCTACATATTATTCACTACTTATCAATTTTGTTTGAGGGGATAAATGAATTGTGCGACCAGATAGATATTCTGTGAACTGAATTATTACAGTACAAAATGGCCGCCTCGCTGAGAACAGAATTGTACATTCTTCGAAAAGACAAACCTGAAGTCCTTCATGAAGCCTGGACTACACGAGCATCGAAACGTTCCAGGCAAATTAGTGCAGATCTGTGTTGGTCCACAAACTCCTTGCAAACACTCATTTACATCTGTATAAAATAAAGTAAAAGCATGTTCATATCGCTAATTACTATTGACCTCGGTTAATGTCAATCTTCAGACTGAGCCTCGACTTAGCCAGCGAAGCCAATGACCGTTACAGGCATAAAATTTCAGTATTTCAGTATTTCATGACGCAAGCATACGTATTCTTGTATGTCGAAATGAAATGGAAAGTATGCAATCACAGGTTTTTAGCCAACAAGTGAATGTGCGAGTGTCAAGTGTCAATAGGTTACAAGTGACAAGAGATGATAGACAAAATTCTGGGCCAATTACATGCATGCAGAAGATGTGTCAGCATTCAGCAACAAAGTCTGAGTACATACGTAACGTATAATAGGAAATGTAAATATAGCTCTGGCACTTTATGCCCATATCCATGTCTTCTCGATGTATTGTAAAAAAATTAAAATAAATTGAAGAAAAAAATTCCACTCCGAAAGAATTTCCATGTCATTCAAGTTTACAACACAGGAAGAGTTTTTGACACGTTAAAGTGTGTACAAATCGGATCTGTAGATGCTCCGGTATGTCCATGAGTAGAGAGCATGTTAAGGAATTATCCAATACACGGCTGGTACATCAAATTGTCAGCGTTCCAAACGAGATTAAAAATATAGCTGTCACAGCTGCACCTTATTATCACAACAAGCATTTGGAAGGAAAGTACGTGCCATTTTGCTGTATAGCCACAACGACTTTGTTTTCATTTTCAAAAAAATGAAGTTGAAGTTGAGGTTTGAGTAGTTCATGAACAGGAGAGTTACGCGAGGGCTGTTTCTTTAGATTTTAGATTTTGAAACTTGGTTCTAATTCAGTAATTCATTCATTAAGTACATGGTACCACTGGATTGAGGTCATTAAAATGTTTCCTACTCTGAGTCAACATGATTATCAAGAAAAACACGATATTCCGCTCGATTTTGGTTAAATTTTAGATAAAAATGTTGTTTTCGAGAAATGAGGGTTTAATTAAACTTAGAACACGATAGCACGTGGAAAAGTTCATTTCATAGCTGAATTTTCAAATATTACGAATCTTATAATATGTATATGATTTAAATAAGGCATATCTAAACGCTTTCATGTAATATTTAAACACTGACACATTATTGTTTTCGTGGTTCTGAGTTCTGATTCTTACACAAAGTCTGTCGCGCATTAACTAGTCTACATTTCAGATTTGAATTTTTCTGAATTTCTGGTTTCAAATTTCAAATGGGCCGTCAACCCAGGGAGCTTGATCAGGCAGTAGTACATAGTAACATAGGGAGAGGACACGGCCATAAGAGTGAGAAAATTGGGG
>JAQFYU010000763.1:0-18860 GCA_034694905.1 Ceratophysella granulata | reverse complement strand
TCACGAAATACTTAATTTGTAAACACCGTTGTCCCATTTGTGTATACATTTAAGTGGAAGACTCAATAAAGACTCTTAAAAAAAGTAAAAAAAAAAGCTACTTAGAAATATATTGGGAACAAATGTGCAAAGCTTCATTCAAATCGGTCGCGTCCCAATCATTTTGGCATGTTTCGATTTTTAATTGACAAACTAATCACGGAATCTCCTTAGCTGCTATATAAAAGTTGTTTAGTATAGTATAAGGTACATGTGTGTAAATTTTGAGCTAAATCCAACCGTAGGACACCGGGCCAGGTACTAGCTGCGATTTCGTTCGACCTAAAATTGCTTTTCGTCCAATTTCAGCTTTTTTTTTGTCTCAATTTTATCCATGAAATAGCCAAAAAATATGTTCTCCTACTTCTTTGAGTTGATTATGCTCAGATGTGTAAGGGAAATCATTGGGGTCACAGGTCGGAAGTTGACCCTGTCGTAAATTTTGACAAGCATTCTGTTCTGAATCCGAGTAGCAGTCTAGTGTAAAATTTGATTTGGGCTGCCGAAGTGTTTACAGCAAATGGTTGACGAAACATCGCCGCCGACGATGTTTTGCTCGCGATGTAGTATCACAGCTATGAATTTTGCGTTAATGAGTTATCGAGAAATGATGCGGATTGGTTGGGAGGGAAAGGCATCGTTGTGTTCGACATTCAATGTGTTGTAGTCATGCCGACCGGAAATGTTTACTTGTTTTATTAATTGAATCCAATTGAATATTATTTACATTATTTACGAGTTCCGAGTTGCAAAATCTTTCAGTGGGTCAGAAACTTCGCAAGAAGTAACATCGAATTTGTTCGGTTCTCCGAAAAATTCTGGCTTTGGCGGCGGAGAATCGAGTTGTGATCCTGTTTGAGTGTTAGAATTACAGCCGATTTCCAGTACAGAGACAACAGGTGGTGGATATCACGTGAGTACTTCAAATACTTCTAGTTTATACTTATAATTTGAACATACTTTCATGAAATGAGTGGTGGTCAACTTGGGCACTATGCTCTATGCTCGCAGGCGCAAAACCTAGCCAAAATTGAAAAGCCATAAAGGTCAAAGTTGACCATGTCGTATATTGTGACAAAACATTCTGTTCTGAATCCGAATAGCTAGTCTGATGTAAGATTTAGTCAAGTTTGGCTGTTGAGGGGTTTTTCACAAAATAGCTAATAAAACATTGCCGTCGGAGCTAAAAACTTATGGCGATGACTTGCTCGCGATGCGGTACCAAAGCTAAGAAAGTTGCTAATACGTTATCGAGAAATGATACAAGATATGCTAAACGGATTGTGGGTCGTTAGTTCGGCATTTAATCTGTTGTAGTCATGCCGACCGGGTGATGTTTACTTGTTTTGATTAATTGAATCTAATTGAATATTATTTACGAGTTCCGAGTTGCAAACTTTTTCAGTAGGCCATAAACCTTCGAAGCAGTAGCATCCCTTGTTTCGTCTCTCCGGAAAATTCTAAAAGCGGTGGAGCATCGAGTTGGGATCCTACCTATCTGTGAGTAAGGATTTCAGGCGATATCCAGTTCAGAGACAGCGACGGGCGGCAAACATCATATCAGTACTTTAAGTACTTCTAGTTTAGACTTATAATTTGAACATACTTTCATGAAATGAGCCGGTTCAAGGAAGCCGGATTTTTGGCTAACTTGGGTCCAATGTTGAAATGAGCAGACTTAGCCATTGAACACAGACGCACGATGCCTAGAATTGGCGTCAATTAATTGCTTGCGTAAAGATTTGAAAAAGCAGCAGCAGTTTCCGCATTTTTGCATATCATATGCTAGTGAGATTTCGGGTTGAAGGCTTGTCATGCCGCCGAGTCTTCATTCATATTAATTAAACTTGGTTCAATTATGCTCAATTCCAGGTAGCCCAATTCGAGGTAGCCCGATTCGAGGTAGCCCGATTCGAAGTAGCCCAAGCGTGGGGCGTCTTCATAAACTAGTGCATTCAACCAAGAAGTTGTTGCGAACGAGTAAAACTATCAGCCAAGAGGTAATCAACCAACAAATTGATATGCTAATAAAATTTAATTCATATTAAATCAAATTGAATAATGCTATAAAATTAATATACACGGATTTGTGTTCAAATAAATAATGTATTTTTAATTCTAGGCTACAAACCAAAGTCAGGCAAGATTCGCTCTCAGCAATAACGTTGGGAATATGTCGAACATTGCCCATGAATGTCTGAGAGGGTCCACTGATGTAGACTCTGAGTCCAGCTGCGTCGATAACGCAGAGCCGTAAGTTACTTATTATAAGCGTCCAATCTAACCAGTTATCAGCATGATGAATTTTAAACACAATCTCTGAACTCTGATTTTAGGAAAGCGATGATTTACAATGAAGCGCTTGAGTCAGATTCAATTACGTCTGATTCGAAAACTCTGGAATTGAGCGTTGAAGACGTGTCGAATAACGTTGACCTTAAGGGTCCAACTAAAACCAAACTGAAGCGAAAGCGTGTCAACCGGGTTATTGATGCTTTGGAAGTGAGTGTGGGCAACAAGATATTCAAAGTCTTCCCTAAGGATTCTACAGAAATGCATGATTCCTACCTTACTGGTCTGAAGTATATCTTTGAACAATCTAAACTCGGAAACACGTCGACTACCGATGATAACACGACAACGTAAGCTAATCAAATTCGTTTCTCAGCATCCTCAGCAAATGAAACTTTTAAAATTCGAATTTTAGGAACACAACTCATTCAAATCAAAATGAAGAATGTCCATCCCTTCCAGACTGTAAGCGGAAGCATATCCAAAGAGTTATGCAGGATTTGGAATTACACGTAGGAGGAATGTCATATAAGGTCGTCCCAATTGTCCCTTCTGAATCGGTCGATTCTTCGTCGACGTAAGTTACATGAGCAATCTAAAATTAATCGAGCTAGGTTCTTGAGGCTCTTTGTAAAAACGGTGATTCAATTTTAGTAAAACAAAGAATTACGAGCCGCAAGACAACGAAGAAGTCGAAGAAACTATTGGGTCTGAGAATATGGCGTGCACCATGGAAAAAGCTCACGAGAATTCTTTTATTCCAAACACTAATTTGAATTTGAGTGATGAGGAGTCAAACCCTGGAGAGACGACTGACAATACTTCCCAAAATGATCACGAGGCTAATTTCTTTCCACAATCGTCTCCAAGTGAAATGAGTAAGTCAAATAAAATTCAAATCAGTCTTTGATCAATATTCAGAGCTTGAACCAAAAAATTTAACAGCTTCTCATGAAGAAATCTCTTTGGATTCAAACGAAGCCGATCAAATGCAGTTCACCGAATCATCCAACGAACCGTCTGAAGCTACCGAACAACAAGATGTTCCTGTCACTGTTAACAACGCTCCAAAATCTAAGAAACGCAAATCTCGTAAATCAAACCTTCAGCCAACACGTCGATCTAGTAAGTTTCGTATTAAAATATTTAATGTCTTTGCATGAACATGAAAAACAAATGGATCTAGGGTTAGACTACAAAATTGTGGTTTTCCTCCTCCAGCTCGAAGATGTGTAAGGCGCAGATTCGCTGATGAGTCACCGCCGGCTGTTCACGAGACTGAAGCGATAGAAGTTCAACAGGACGCCGAACTGAATCAAGCTCCAGAAGACAGTGGAATCTGGTTTATGATCGACCCAATGTTGGAAGCTAAGTTGGCTCACGATGCAATCTTTTTCAATAATTACACCACGAATGACGAAATTCCGTTCAGTGATACAATGTTCGGAGATATTTCGGACATGAGCGATGAGGAAAACCCGTTGTTGGAAGCTGATTTGGCTCACGATGCAATATTTTTCGATGATTACACCGCCGATGTCGAAATTCCGTTCAGTGATCCAATATTTGGAGATATTTCGGACATGAGAGATGAGGAAAACCCGTTGTTGGAAGCCCATGTCACTCAAACCGCATCAGGAAAATCAAAAAGTGAGCTAATGTCCGATGACGCCTGGGATGATGTTGATTCGAATGAGCTGTTCCCTGAACTCTTGCCACCATCGAGCCTGGACTCGGAAGACTCATTGACAGAAGCCGCACCAGCCATTCAAGTAAACGAGCTAGTGTCCATTGATCCGAATGAAAACAACATCGGACCCATGACTGAAGACGATGTCCCGTTGTCCGCTGGGGTGGGCATACTCTCAGAAGCGCCTGTCATTGATAGGAAGACCTATTTTCCGGATTCAAGTTCAGAGTCCGATGGGTCCGAAAATGCTACTGAAGACTCGGATAGCGAAGAAGTTCTTTCGGATGGTGTGGGACAGCCCGCAGAGGCTTCTGTGATTAAAATGACATCTCAATTGCCAAGTATGCCGGATTTTTGGGGTGACTGCAATGAGGTTCTGCAAAGTGACAAGTCTATTCCAAAAGAAGTGAATCTGACCTCAGAAAACCTGGTTACTGAATCGGAAATGTTGATGGCAGTCAGTGAACCAATGTCCATTGACAAGATGGAAGACACTAAGACCTGTGAAGACAGAGATGGATATGAAAGCATCCCGATTTCCATTGGAACGAGTCGGCTCCCTGAAGCAGCTTGTATGATTCCAAGAGAATCATATTTCCCAGAATTAAGTTCCGAGTCAGATGATTCTGAGGAGGACATGGAAGACTACAATATCGGGACAGCGCATCCGGATGACGTGGGAAAGAGCTCTGAGGCTTCTGCGATTACAAAGGGATCAGCATTACCAAGCATGCCCGACTTTTGGAGTGACATGATCGAAGACAGGAATGAGAATGAGGCTTTACAACGCGAGATGCCGCTTCTAACCGACGAGAGTCTGACCTCGGAAGACCTTTTGACAGCAACCAAATCAGTCAATCCAGAAAGCGAGCCCATGTCCACTGATCCAAACAACAGCGCAGCTGAAAATTTGACTGAAGGAGATCAATTTCAATGCGACATTCCGATATCCACTGGAACGAATCTCCTCACCAAAGCTCATGTGATTCCAAGAGAAACATTTTTCCCACTGTCAAGTTCAGAGTCAGAGGATTCTGAGGAGGAAATTGAAGACTGCAATAGTGGCGTGCTTCCGGATTACATGGGACAGTCCTCAGAGATTGAGGTCATTGATATATCATCAGGATCATCCGAATCTTCAGGAAGTAGTCCACCACCCAACGATCTATGGGACGACATTATTGTTGGAAACTTGAGTGATAGTACCGCCTTCCTAGGCAATCAATCAACTCCAGCCGAATTGAGCCGAACCTTCCAAGAACAGGCGACCAACATCCCATCTTTCGTGACGCGAAGCCAACCAGAGTTCATTGGACTTATTGGAACTACATTAAATGAAGGTAATGAATTTGTAAATGACACCCGGTTGCCGCCTGAACTGAGTCCAGTCTACGAAGCTCCTGATTTTGAAGAGGAGATAGAGCTGCCATATGAACAGCCACTGTCCGATGACACTGAGGATGAGGATGACATGGGAGACTGGTCAAATGAGGTTGAAGCTACGCCCGAGTCAAACTGCAATAGCGACATCGTGTTTCCGCCTGGCGTTGAACATTCCTCAGAGACTGGAGCGTTTGAAATGGGATCCGAATCCCCAAGAAGCATTCATGACCTCGATGACATTTGGGATAACATCATCAGCAACATGGCCTTCAACGCGACCTTGCTAAGTCATAGGATTCCAACCGAGGTGAGCCAAACCTCCGAAGAACCGCCGACCGAAACTGCACCCGTCGTACCAGAAGACGAACCAGAAGAGTCAATTCACTTAGCTGAAACTTTGAATGAAAGTGATGGGTTGACGTCCGTCGTACCGGAAGACGAACCAGAAAAGACAACTCACTTAGCTGAAACTTTGAATGAATGTGATGGATTGACAAGATTGGCATGTGTGTACTCTGATATCAGCGATGACGAGACCGAACCACCAGGTCAATTGACAAGATTGGCATGTGTGTACTCAGATATCAGTGATTACGAGTCAGAACCACCAGGTCCACCAGGTGAAGAGTCAGAGTCCGATATTCCTTGGTATATCACGGCAGAGAGGAACAATGACTTTGTGCTTCCGCTTGAAGCGAGACTGGCTCCAGAGGCAACGATGAATGCAATGACATCAGAACGATCGGGAAGCAAGACATTTTGTAACTATCCCAGAGATGACAGTATTGGAAGCTTCAAAGCAAGTGAGGAATTGCTCGGCGCCTTCCCTAATGCAAATGAAGTGAGTTTGACCTTCGAGGGAATTATGGCTGATGTGGAAACCCAAGTAGCAGGAAGTGAACACAAGTCCGTTGATATTTTGGAAGATAGTGGACATTTGACTGATACAGAAATCCTTCTGAATGAAATCTTGAATCCAAGGAAGGTGACAATGGCCTCCGAAGATCAAGTGCCTGAAAATTCAACATTCGTGCGAGAAGGCGAACCAGTTTCCCGTAATCCGAAGGAAAACGCTATAGAAGCTTTGAATGAAAACGATGGACTGAATACCGCTATCCCGATGACCTTCGAAAACCTGGCAGCTTACACCGTACCAAGAAGTCAGCCGGAGACTATTGACCATCGGGATAGCAGTACTGGAACTTTGAACGGAAGTGCGCTATTGTCAAACGAAGTCGCAATCCCCGCCGAACTGAGCCATTCATCGATGACGGAAGCGACCCCAAGCAAATTACCAAAACGAACGAGGACCAAGAAGCTGAAGAAACGTCGTAGACATTTGCCTCCTCGGGCAGAAAATCAGCTGACACAATTGGACCGTAATGAGCAGACCCGAAATAATCCTACAGTGAGGATGACTGAAGGTCAAGGTGCAGTGACGGGGACAAACGGTCCAAATTCTCACGGCGAGAGATGTTTGATGGACCTACTACAGGACCCCACATTTTATACTGATGATGTGCCTCTGCGTCCCAAAAGTTCTACAGTCACCAGCGGTCAGGAACCAACGCTGAATCCTGCGCTGTTCCAGCAAGTTATTACCGGAGTTTACGACGAGGTGACAGGAGGCGATTTGGAGAAGATGAAAGACTTGGACAACATTTGGCGTAACCATCCACCTTACTGGGAATGATATGGCCTGGACTCTCCCAAATATCTAGTCAAACAAACAGGTACAAAATGATTTGACACTTTGTATATCTTATGGTTAGCATTGGTTAAACATGGGTCTATTTGGTACTGCAAAAGAACTCATTTGTATTTCAGAATCCTCAAATCTTCTTATTGACGTCTTTCTCGTCTCGTCCTAGAAGAGGATCTTTCTGAAACATACTTGATGGAAGATGACTGCAGTCTAAATATACCTGTAAGGTCTAGTACTCAGTTCATTTGCGTATTTCTCACCTGAAAGACGCAATTCTTTGCTATAACTTTGGTTTACAGTCGTCCCAAGTAAGCAAGCAATAGCGGTTTTCAGATGAATACGGTGAACTGAGTCCTACTGACCAACTACTTAACTCATTAAAATATCAATTTTTGCAGCAACTGTACCCAATCCTATCGACCACATGCTAGCTAATAAAAAAAAAAAAAAAATCAAGTATTGCATGCGTATTTTTGGTTACCATTACCAGTACTAGCGCACATAAGTTTTGGCACAAGCACCTGCTGCATAATATGACGTCATTTGACCCATTAAGCGCATGCGCGGAAAGAATAAAAATCATAAACTCCAATAAGAACGCATGACTAATTTTTTTCAAACATCATGTTTACCAAAACTGAAGTCATACCAATAAACTAAATAATACTACATATTTCTAATCTGAGGTACGAATAATATTTGTTAAATAGTGCAAACATTAGAATGCAAATTTTGTCTACTGCCATGAATCAGGGGTTTAAGGCATGAGCACCTGCTGCATAATATGACATCATTTGATCCATTAGGCGCATGCGCGGAGAGAAAACGTCATAAACTCCAAGCCATGCTTGAATGTATTTTAATACTGTAAACCTTTGGTCCATTAAAATATTTATGGAACCGCAGACCCTATTCCGACTAAGATAAATCCACCTTAGGACGACCAAGATATGACAATTGCCACATGCCATATTTTCCAAAAAATTCTGAAGCAAACTACCAAGATGTGGCATTATGTCAGATGCCATGTGGCCAAATTCGTTCCTGCGCTACTGTTTACAACCGGTTTCATTGTATCCCTTCTGTATTTTGAAAAATACAAAAATTAAATGCATGTAGTTCGTGAACTATATTATCAAAATATATTTAAAACATAAATTAACATGAAATAGTGAGTGTTAGTATCTGTTCCAGCTAGCGGAAGCGGATCAATATTAGCACATGCGGAATTATCGAACATGCGCAGAAAGGGTGTGACATTTGCCACGTCTTCCTTGTTAGCGGGTGAATTTCATGATTTTTGTGAGTTTTTGAAGTACTTATATTTTTAGCATTTTTGTTTTATTCTCCAGCTACTGGAAATTTTTACAACTAACGTAAATCCATTTGGCCGAGGGATACAAGAAATCCCATAGATATACAATGGTCAAACTTTCCCCATGTTCCGGCATGCATGGGGATCACGAAAATTCGAATCCAAAAAATATTACATTCTACTGATTTTCAGAAATTAAAAATTTTTTGAACCAAAAAAAAATACAAGCTTTAGCGCTTACGATGATTGTTGATCAAACTTGTTCCATGTTTATGACATGCAGTCGCACTGACATCAATATCGAAACATTTAAATAAGTTACCCATTGTTCATGTACCTGGATTTTTGCCAGCGTGAAAAGTTCCATCTGAACTTGTCCATGCGTCCCCTCCGGTCTCAAGACAGGGAAGTTTCCTCGTGCCTCTTAACGGTTGAGCTAATGGATGGATTTAATGAGGTAATATTTTGCAGGCTCTTGAGTAGGGAGATGGAGAGACTGAATGAATATGCATGGGTGGGTTGGGCTGGAAGGTGTAGTGGTGGGACAGAAATGGTGGGGGTTGGGCCTTGTTCAAGACTCCACGACTCAATTGAAATTACTTTCGCTTGTCTTTCCTCCTCTTCCTCAATCTTGATTTAAAATAAAGAACAAAAAAAAAAGACGCCTTACTTCTTCTCCTTCTCTACAACCCAGAAAAGCCTCCAGAAAACGGATGAAAAGGCGTGAAAAAAAAGGTGAAAGCAGACTCAAACTATTTTATTAAATCAGGTTCTTCGTCTCCCTTCTGACTTGACATCTTCTCTATGTACTTCTGGTGGGACCATGTGCTCAACTATTTATTCCAGTTCCACATGTGTAGAACCCGGATCACATTTGAATTCTCATCAAAGCTATTCAAATTAAACCAAGAAAGCCCCCCTTCTGAACTACTTGAGGAGTGGAATGAATTAAATTGTTCCGAGTTTGGAAATTATGTTGCATTTTGCATTAATTACTTTGAAAAGTTTATTTTTTTGAGTCTTTTCCTGACTTCATTTAGTTGGATGAGTTCAGCTCAACCTGCTCAAGGTTCTTTCCTTAAGTTCTGATGAGATAATTGAAACGTGCAGTTGAGTGCAAAGAAAATAGGTTCTAGAATCTCAGTTTAAAGAGGCCAAAGGAGTGAATTAAGAAATTGCTTGTGTAACACGCTCTGCTTTGCTAGATTCACATGGTTAAACTTTCTTCAACAATAGTGATTGGTGTATTCCTGCATCTTGTGCAATTATTTACGAGTAAGTCTATTTAATCGAAACAAATTTGTGACTAAATTACATTTTCTGTTTTTTTGTATTTGAAAGGTATTTTTTGTATCTTCTGGATTGATTTTTACAAAATCTTTTGGACAAAAATTAATTTCGAAGAATTTTAACAATGGAAATATCATTTGGGCCATTTTGAAAAATTAACCAACCTCATAATCAAAAAAATCATAATTCGTCCAAATGGCAAAACTATAATCATTGCTCGACCAAATGGCAAAACCCAAAATCATAGCTCGCTCAAATTGAAAAACTAAAATCATAGCTCGACCAAATGGCAAAAATAAAAAGCACACGCAGCTCAATCGGCAAAAAACAAAATCATTAATTTGCTGTCCATGTGGCAAAAGTTTTCTAATCTAATTGGACCAAAATTCTACTTACCTAACCTAACCTACTGTAAGTCATCGCTCGTGAGCTAATTTTGTGGTATTTGTCCTGTAGAACACGTGGGCATATGATGATACGTGAATGCTATCAATTTTGAAATTGCATCATCCGTTTTGCTCTGCAAGCGTGGCATGGCTTCTTCATAGAAATTAAGGCATCTAACCTTAAAAATAAGCAAAACCCGAAAACAGGTGTTTCACTAATGGCGAAACCTGAAATATGAATTTACCAATTAGAAGAAACCTAAACCATAAATTCCCCAATTGGCATAAACCTGAAATTTGAATTTTCCAGTTGGTAAAAATCTTAAACGTGAATTTCTCAATTGTCGAAAATCATAAACATACTCAATTGGCCAAAAATGGTTTTTTCTTACCTTTGTCAATTGGACATTTCGTCCGATTTCAATTGCCATTTAGGATTTCGCCAATTGGACCGAATACCCCGAATAAAAAATCAAACATAGTTTTATATGAAAATATGCGATAGATTGAATTGAGCAGTCAGACAAAACAAATACTCGGGTTCCAAGAAATATCCATGAATTCAGGTATACGAAAAGTGAAAACTGTAATAGTCCTCCGTATTTTCTTTTAAATGCTCGAGTTCCAAGTTTCCGCGGAGTAAAATGCACGTCTGGAGACTTGCTCACTCATTCGTAACGTAACTTCGAGCATCGTTTGATAAATAAACAAACATCCATAAGCCTCTTGTTTGAAGAGACACGTTCGCTCTGTTCTCCATTCATTCCATTAATGCATAACGGGTGACATGCTACATTGGGATGTTCAGAGTCAGATCAGGTATTCCAGATTGTCTGAGATGCAAAGTTTAATCGAAACGTTTTCACCACTTCATTCTCAAAACTGCGACGCGTTCTGATTAATTGATGAGCCTTATGTGATTGTGATGGTCGTGTACGTCTCTTAATATACGGAAAACACGTTTTTTTGTTTAATCCCAAGGAACTAGCTTAAATTCAAGCAAACAATTGAAGTCCAGCTTCCTTCATAGCATGGGCCTCTTGGCTGCAATTTTTAACGATAACACACAAAAGTTAGTATCAAGTTAATTATCAATATATATATCAGGATAGTAGGATTAATTTTTTTTTGCTGTCGGGCGAAACAAATCTGACTTCAAAATGACTGTCCAAAAACGGTCCTGCCTTCAAATACTCATTCTACGACGAGGTAAAGAAACTTTAAAATATTGTTTTTCTGTTTAATTCCATATTTAGCTTTTTGACAGAAATGATACTGACGTCAAACTTGTCAATTTTTGGTCCAACCGTTTTAATTGAACAGATGAATTGGATGTTCAACTTTAATGGAACTTCCTGCAAGTGGTTCCACATCTGGCGTGACCTTAAAAATCGCTAATTAAACAAAACAAATTAAAAACCGCGAATTAAAAACCAATGATTAAAACAATAAATTAAAAACCGTGAACATCACAAATATTGTACGCTAATAACTGCAACATTAACATATTACATTGAATTTAAAACCTTGAAAAATGTATTTGAAATACTTATTTCAAATATGAAAATTTCAAAATATATGTATTTTTCTTTAAAAAGCTGCCCACAAGCTACCCTGCCTTCAACGACTCATTCCACGATGAGGTAAAAAAAACTTTAAAATATTGATTTTTGCTTTTATTCCAGGATTAGCTTTTTGACAAAAAGGATACTGGCATCAAACTTGACAATTTTGTTTTTATATTTAAGTTTTATTGAACGAATTTTTTGGATATTCAACTAGAATGGGACTTAATGCAAATTGTTCCCATATCCAACTCGACCTTAAAAAGCGCAAATGAAACACCGCGAATCATAAACCGTGAATTAAAAACCGCGAATTATAAACTGCAAATTAAAAGCCGAGGATTGTATACAACAAATTAAAAATCACGAATTATCAACTCAAAAACCGCAAATAAAAAACCGCGAACATTAAAAATATTTTACATTAATAACCGCTACATTAAAAGCCGATATCTTAAAATCGAGAATGAAATAATGCGAGTTATAAACCTAGAAAATATATTTAAAATACCAATTTCATTACGATAATTTCAAAATACATGTATTTTTCTCCACAATGGCTCTCCACTAGCGGCCCAGTCTTCTAAGAATGATATTCTACGACGAGATGAACAAACTTTAAAATATTCATTTTCGCATTAATTCCAGGTTAATTTTTTGACAGAAATCATACTGGCGCTAACCTTGTTAAATTTGGTATAACCACTTTCATTTAACAGACAAATTGAACGTTCAACTAAGATGAGACTTACTACAAACGGTTCGCCATATCAAACGTGATTTTATAAACCGCAAAAGAAACACCGCTAATTAAACAAGAAAAATTATTAATCGCGAAATAGAAACCGCGAATTAAAAACTGCAAATTAAAAACCAAGGATTAAAAACAACAAATTATAAACATCAAATTAAAAACATCAAATTAAAAACCGCAACTTAAAAAAACAGAAACAGAGAATTAAAAACTGCAAATTAAAAACCAAGAATAAAAACATCAAATCAAAAGCCTCAGATAATTAAGCACGAACATTGAAAATTTCGTACGTTAATAACCGCGACATTAAAAACGGCTACATAAAAATGTATTTCAAATACTCATTTCAAATACAAAGCTTTCAAAATACCATGCCTTATAAGACTCATTCTACGACGAGGTAAAGAAACTTTAAAATATTGATTTTCGGTTTAATTCCAGGTTTGGCTTTTTGACAGAAATGATACTGGCGTCAAACTCAATTTTGGTTAGCTACAAGGTACAACCGTATTCACGGAAAAGATTTTTTGGACGTTCAATTAGAATGAGACTTACTGCAAACGGTTTCCCATATCAAACGTGACCTTGAAAACCGCGAAAGCAACATTGCCAATTTAATAACGCCAATTATAAACTGCAAATTAAAAACAGCTAACTCACAACAGCGAATTGAAAACTGCACACTAAAAACTGCACATTAAAAACTACACATTAAAAACTGGAAATTAAAAACAACATGTTAAAAGTTGTACACTAAAAGCTGCAAATTATAAAAAAACAAACTAAAAAATGCACATTAAGAACAAATAAAAAACTGCGGATTAAAAACGGCAAATTACAAACTGCACACTATTAAGAACTGGTATTAAAAACAACAAATTATAACTGCACATTAGAAGCTACAAACTAAAAACAACAACTGCTAATTAAAGATAACAAGTTTAAAACTGCTAATTAAAAACAACAAATTAAAAGCTGCACTTAAAAACAAAAAGTTAAAAACTGTATATTAAAAACTGCAAATTAAAAGCAACAAAATAAGAACTGCACATTAAAAACTACAAATTAAAAGCTGCACATTAAAACCCACAAATTAAAAACAATAAAAATAATTACAAACTACACATTAAAAACAACAAATTGACAACAGAAGAAGCCTCGAACATTAAATACATCGTACGTTAGTAGCGCGACACTTTGACTTTAAAAATGCGGCTAAACTAAGCGTGGGCTAGACAAATGACACCCACCTTGGTCTAATTGAAAGAAAAGCTGCATTAGAATGGGTGCCTGGATGTTCGGAGGTGGTAATGGTAAAATAATAGGAAGTAATTGGAGCTGTGGCTTGGTTTTCTTGCAGAAGAAAGACCATGGAACGGGGTAAAGTGGAAATGAAAGTGAACCAATGAACCTGAAGCCAATAAGAGTCGTCAAAAGGAAAGTAGACTCCCTTCTGGTCCATAAATATATTTACAATTCGGGTTCTCAAACTGAAATCTATTTCATTAGACGATTCCGCTTTCAAGTCCAGTCTTTCTCTGACTTTACTTAATTCTCTTCCTTCCACCATCATCAGCCTCTGGCCAGATGTCTCCTTGTCTGCATTCTCCTTTCAATTCCAATTCCATGAATACACTCAGGCCCAACCTTCACCTCCAGTCACCCAGCCAAGTCTTAATTCCACATTCCAGCCTCATAATCAATAATCATTCCCACCAAACCTATTTACATTGAAGATGCAGTCTGCAGTTCACACATCTCAATTGTCCAAATTATTTCACACTTAAGCCTAGTTTATTGTTTTGAAGTGACGCGATCTCAAGCTCTTTGTTAAGACATGGAAAATTTTACCAACTATTCCTGCGTCTACGTAATTTTAATTTATATTTTATGCGGTTTTGGGTCTAAGGTAATGCAATTCGCGTTTCCAGACAGAAATCGCGAAACAACACTGCGTCAGCCAAATTGGGTCGCAGGCTTTAGTCTCATCGGTCTTTTGTTGTAAAATTGATAATTAAAGTCATTCCGTGCCAAATTTAAAACTCAATTTATGTTTACATACGTATTGCGTGTTTTCAGAAGCAAATTAATTAAATTAAATTAACTTAAATTATTTTAAAAATTGTAAATTAACTCGTCTGCTTTAATTGATATTCATAGATATGAATACATTTTCGTTTGTTAATTTGCATGAGCCTGACATATTTCAATGTCGTTGTCATTTTGGCAAGAGTGTGTCGTAGTTGAAAGGTCATGTTCCACTGGACGGAGCAATCCGTTGATAAAAAGTCAACTCAAATTGTATTTTAAAAAATTACATTTTGAAAATTTAATGATTGAGTCATAATATTTCCATCAATTTTTAAGACTTTATAAATTGGAATTACAAAATATTGTTCATCCTGAACTTAAAAACTGAATAGCTGACTGTACTTTTAATTTCTTCTTTTAAATAAAACGGTGTGAATTAAATTCCAAAAATTAGTAAATTAAATGGCTGACTGGTATTCAAAAAGCGGTCAAAACTTTGCGAATGCCTATTGTGCTGTAACATGGCACAGCATACGATTTTAGGCACAGGTGCAACCTTCATGAAAATTCTGCAAACTAGATTATGCCCGGTGCATTTCACGGTGCATCTGCTAATTTTTGCATATTTCATTGATTTCTACATGTGCATATGTTTTTATGTACTACTATACAAGTGCTATGCTCCATGCTATTCCCTTTCAATATTTATGAGACGCTACGCTAGCCCGGTTGCCTGAATGTGAAAAATGACTTTCACCTTCCTCAGTCCTCTACTATGTAGTTTTGAAGCATTTTATTCCTCAAACTAACTCACCAACTAAATTCTGACAGCTAAATAGATGAAAAGATTCAAAGTTTGGATATTTCAAACTGAATTCTCATAAAAGAGAAGAAAGGGTTCCAAATTAGTCCTGACGTTGAAATGAAACCTTCAATTCACAATATACGAGTATTCCCAAAAAAGCTCTCTGACAGCTTTTTCAAGGTGTGTTTCTAAAATTATCTCATCTCTGGAGAAAGCATTCTTATGTAAAAACCGGTTTTTGAGGTTTCGTTGTGGATTAGTACTTAACAATCTCAGCGATTCGCAATAGCTTGGTTCCAAGTTCCAATAGCTACAATTTAAATTGCATATTTTTGGAGATTTTATCTTTTTTTCATATTTGCATAAATATTTTCACTTTTCTTTATTGTGGTACATATTTGGAAGTTTTGGATTTTTATTGGAAATTTTAGCAATTTTTGAAGGTATTTTTCATGTGTACCAAGGCTCCTATTCTAAAATTTTTGCACGTATGCAGTTTTGACTATATTTTGTTGTGGAATTTAAACAACTGTCGCGGTTTTGATTTTAATTTAATAGTTTTTAACTTTTTTTTTGCATTTTCACAACTTGGCTCAATGGATTTATATCAGTCATTTACTTTTTTAAATTAATAAAAACTATTTTTGCATGAAACTGTTTTTGTTGGTTATTTTAGTGCATGACGGCATTTTTGCTGCATGTACATTTCTTATATCGACATGTTGTTGCAAATTTTAGTGCATATCCGCATATCGACATTTCTATTTCAAATTGTGGTGCATTTGAGAATTGACATCTTTATGCAAGCTTTAGTGCATAATAGTATATTGGCAATGTTTATGCAATTTATAGTTCATATCGTTTATTGGCATTGTTTTTTAAATTTTAGTGCATGTCGTTTATTGGAATTTTTTCCAAATTTTAGCATATATATCGAAAATTGGAATTTGTAATCCAAATTTTAGTGCATTTCGTATTATTGGCATTTTTATGCCAATTATATTGCATATCTCATATAGGAATTTGTATTGCGAATTTTAGCGTATTTCGTATACTAAAATGTTTTGTTGTAAATTGTAGTGCAGGTCGTATATTGGCAATTTTGCAATATTTTTTTTTGGCATTTCGACGCTTTTCAGTGCATACGAGCCTACATCTTATCCGCCTCGCCAACACGCTTGCATCTCACAAAAAATTTGATTGACGTTGACGATTGGGAATTAAGGTTAAAAAAAATCCTACCCTATTTTTCAAAGAAGCTCAAATAGGAAAGCCGGGTAGTCCAAGTACCGTATGGCTCTATTTTTCCATTTAAGACAAGCGCATGTGTTTGATTGGAAGGTTGTGAAGCGGAGATCTGTGTTCCATCCCCAGCTCGTCTTCTCGTTCCAGAGCCCGACAGGGGAAGAAGCGGAGATCTGAGCCTAACTCACATGGACTTTCTCCACACCACAAGATAAATGCTCAGGTCTTGGGTTCATTTTGGAACTTGGAACCAAATCAACTCAACCGTTTTCACACAAAAGAAACCTGAGTTCTAATCCTGGGTTCACTTCTCCAAATCCGCCTACTACACCTTGTTACCTCTAATTAAGGTAAGCATTTTAATTTCATTTTTTTTTGTACAAACGTATTTTGAAAGATTCTTCGTATCCGGCCAACGCCTGACACCAGAACAAAGAGAACTAGTAATATTCGCCTGAAATCTGAGATGAGACATGAAACGTGATAGTTCATGGTTCTCAGTTTCTCAAAAACTTCATTTTTTTTTGGATTCACATGCAATTCCTAACTTACTTTTTGAATTACAGAAACAAAAACTTTTTTTTTTCACAGAAGAGGAAAATTCTTTTACTCGAACGTATGTTATTAGATTTTTTTTTCATCTCCTTTTTCCAGTCTTGTTAGTTTATACCTTACCTTCTTCTTCTGTCGAGTCCCAAACTCCCAATACCAATATCAGAGTCATAATGTAATATATTCAAGTCTGTTACAAGATGCAAATTGGGTGGAGAACAACAAAATTGGGACTTTTTTTTGAGGAGGAAGTTCTCAGTTTCTTATTTTTCCCGTCTCTTTTCACTGTTTGATGGAAGTGGGATTGAGGAGTGAGGAATTCTTTGTGAAATGCATTTAGAGTGGAATGATGAGGGCTTCACTGAATGCTTTCTCTTCCATGTAACTACATATTGTCATTACGGCTTTAGTGACACAGAAAAACAACCTGTCAGGTCCTCAAGTACATGTTGATGGAGACTTCCGTGTTCGTGGGTGGAGGTATTGAGATCTTGTACGTCCTTATATCAGGGAAAGTTGAGCAATCAAGCGTGGCATTTTAAATGGCGTATTTATGTATGGCTCATTTTTTTAGATAAGAGGAATGGCATTATTGTATTTTCTTATATCAGATTACCCAAAGCCATTCGTAAAATTTTTGAAACATAAATATTTAAATTAATTAGAAACAATTATTATTTTAATTAAAAAGCATTTCTTGTTTAATTCATCTCCATATTAGATTTTACGTGTAATTTCAAAATTAAAGACGAAAATATTGAGGCCACCGCTCTAAGCAAGTGGCATCCCTTTATTTATTCAGGATTCAGGGTAGATACGATAATTCTTTGAAAACTCGACTCAAAGTTAAAATACTATATAATAAAGTCATCGAGAACCATGAGAATACTTTTTATAAATAAACAAAAGTGGTTTTGTCATTTTTGAACATTATAAAGGATCATTTCCGGGATTTAAAATTTAAAATAAAATTGCAAAAATTAATGTTGAGCTGACATGGAGGATTCAGCCGGGGTAATTTAACAAAAATAAAGATTGAGCAGGATTCTGAATTTGTGCTCCACTATTTTTCACAAGGTTTGGAAATTTCAAAAATTTACAAAAATTTACAAACTCCTGCAATGTTCTATAATTAGCAAGCTTCAGCTAAGCTGAACTGCAACCACATAAAAGAGCTTGGGATTGGGTAGCTTTCTCAAAATTTATAAGTGGATGCAAGACTTTCAGAAAGTCACTTTCTAAAACCAAATTTTGAAATGATTTTTTTTTACACATATCATTATTGTCATAATTTACAATATTAATCTACTTCGACGCAACACTAAATTTTACAGCATTTTTTCAAAAATCTCGAAAATTCTTGAGGTTCCGGTGCCTTTGTAATATTCTTCAAAAAAGGGGGAACAATTATCGTATCCGATCCACTCTGAATGATCAACTTTGTGTTTGGTGTAACCTATGCAGCATATATTATGAAGATGGGATTAGAATCGGCTTAGTCGCCCTAATACTAAAAACCACACGAAAACAAGTTAGCAGCCTTTACCAAAGTAATGTACAAATAGCCAACGGCATACAGAATATAGCTTAATAATCCAGATCCATGTACAGTACATCAAATTAAATGTATGCCAATACTTGGGATGCATTTACCTTATAGGCTTCGTTCAACATAGGGTTTTATGGATTTGAGGTTTCATCAGGTATTTATGCCTTATGCCCAATATAGAGTGAAAGTTCATCTGGATGTGGATGAGCCAGAGGGTCCAAAGTTTGACCGAGTTTTTAGTGGAACCACTTGATCTCCC
>JAQFYU010000762.1:0-18862 GCA_034694905.1 Ceratophysella granulata | reverse complement strand
GAGAAAATTAGTGACAGACAGACGGACGGACTGGGCAATTGCATAAGCCCTCAGCCTAGGAGGCCAGGTCTAATAAATAGCCAAATAAAAGCTTGCACTATCAACTATCGGCGCGTGGTAGCGTATGTATGCGCTACGCGCCCCACCAGAAAACGCAGGTGGGGCGCATACGCTACTAAGCATATGCGCCCCCCCTCAATACCCAGATTTATAAAATTGAATTTCAAGGTTTTGTCTTTTGTTTTCAATTGTCAATTAAAAAACGAATGATTTATGTGTGTATTAAAGTGCTGCTACTTTATACTTCTTGCTTCTTGTGAAAGACTTACTGACAAATGAGGACTGTTGCTTGAAACCTGAAACTGGAATTCCAGTGTACACTTGACCCGTCGTCGTCGTCCCGTCCTCCTTTGACGTTCTGTCCTGTCACTGTCACCACCTAACCTGTGTGTTTGATATCCGTTTTGAACAACACGATCAACGATGAATCATCGTCATTTATTTATCTTCCATCCACCATCCACCACCATACCATCCAATTTCAACTTCAGTAGTAGTCGAATAAGAACTTACCGCATAATATTTCAATGAGTAGTGTGCCTGTCTATGTAATATGATATGTGAAGTTTATTCTTTGCGCCGCCAATCAATGCCCACGTGTTCCCGGTTCAAATTATCGGTCGAATCCAAAAAAAACCAAACACCAAAGAAGAACTTCATTTAGTATTTTACATTTTACTTGAAATAGTGTCACTCTCATTCACACATTACATTAGTCAAGTCATTGATTGTGATTGAGAGGTCCTTGTGGTTTGACCTGGACCCGACCACACATACTTAGCTTGACAGTACATTGCACGCCACACGTACGTCCACGTGCGCCTCAGCACGGACGGGGGACGGGTTGTTGGTTGTCACTTGTCTGTCACCGTCCGTCTAGTCAATCCGTCATCGTCGGATGCATCAACTGAGCAGACAACAGACATCAACTCAGCAGAAGCAGATACTAAAAATCAACTGAGCATATAGCCGACATCAAGTGGGCAGGGAACAGACATCAAGTGAGCAGGCAGCAAACATCAAGTTGGCAGACAGTTTCATCAGACATCAAGCGAGCAGGCAGCAGACATCAACTGAACAAAAAATCTCAGCAGACATCAAGCGAGCAGATAGTTTCAGCCGACATCAAGTGAGCAGAGAGTCTCAGCCGAAATCAAGTGAGCAGACAGTCTCAGCCGACATCACCATAACTAGCAAGCAACCCGGTTGACTGCTCGTAACCCGGGTTCGAGTTGAGTTAATTTTTTAAAATGATCTTTGTATTTTGGAATGATATGTGATAAGACTACATAAATATTTTGACAGACGTTATCCCAAAAGATTCGGAATGACCATAAATGTACACATTCACAAAAAAATCGGCTTAAGGAAATGGAGCCTACATCTCGAGAACTGAACACCCAAGCGTAATGATCCAAAATATTTTGGAATTCAACCGGAATTCTGTAGAAAAGGACTTTATCTCGCTTAAAAAACGAATTCTAAAACAAGCTTCCGGATATAAGTTTCAGAATTCAGAAACATAATATTTTTAGAACAAGTGATTAGCAAACCACATAAATTATGATATCAATTTGCGTTCCAATGCCAATGCCTACTCAACCTGGTAAATCGGTTTCGGAACAATAAAATTTCTAGACGCGGTCATGTAATTCTAACACATTTTTAACACACGGTCAACGGTCACACAGACAGATCGATCGTCAGTTCTATGTAGCCATCTGCTGAGACTAATGTCTGCTCACTTGATGTCTGCTGAGACCGTCTGCTCACTTGATGTCTGCTGAAAGCTATCTGCTCAGTTGATGTCTGCTATCTGCTCACTTGATTCTACCGTCATCGTCATCCATGTTCCACTTCCAGCATCACTCATCATCATCATCGTCTCCAAATCTCCATCATATCCGTCCTACATTCTATGTCATACGTAGAAACAAATGACGAACATCAAAATAGCCTAATCCTTTTGTTTGTAACTGGTAATTTAATTTGTAAGTATCGGAATATTATGAAATAATAGTTGGGAGTAAGTCCGTCAAACTTCATAAAATGTTTCCACCGAGTTTACTTCGAATTTCCGTGAATCGAATATCCGAGTCAAGGCATTCCCTGTTTTTGGCCCGACGACTCAGCCATGCTGTCAGGATTCAACGTGGAGTATATCAACTAAAGACAACCACGAGAAGGTAACAACATTTATATGACATATGACCATTAAATTTGGTAACAGGCGTTCGGTATTTTATATTTGCTAATACATAATATGCGTAGAACATATGTGGTATAGGTATTTGTTGTATGTGAAGAAACTATTCCCATTCCTCAAGCTCCAACTAATCAACTAATATTTTGTATTTGTATATTTTCATTCATCATTAATCATTATAGAACCATCAGTAATGGATGCTTCGGAACTTACAAAATTGCCGGAGTTGGCGCGAGTATATACAATCCGTCACTAAGATACGTGAGTTTTAGAAGAGCCACAGAAATGACGAAGCGGAAGGAGAAGGTAGAAACGGATCCTGAGCGCTATGAGGAATGTGTATCCAACATACTTCATGACATTCGCTTGAGAGATCGAGTCAAAAAGGCAGACATGGTTGCAATTCTTCAGTTGCTAGAAAAAGGTATGTCCTTATTTCGTTTTCTATAGACTGAAAGTATTGCTTCAAATGTCGATTTTGCGGTTGAGGTTGATGTTGTGTTTATCAATCTATAGGAGTAAACATACAAGATCATAGTGCATTCCTTCTTGACTGTTGTGGTGAACTAATGCCGGACATGAAACCAATGGAGAGAGTAGCTTTAGCTCAAAAAATTTGGGGAGTGGTTCAAGACGCAAGAAAGGAAACCTTAGACAACTTTAATGCTCTTCTTCATTGTTACACCTACAACGAATACTCCGAGTACGATCCATTGACTGCAATAGAAAATATCAGAAAATATGTTTCAAGAACTGAATTCAGCGAAATCAAGCCATCCCAACTTACATACTACTACGCACTCCTGTCTTATTGTCAACGTGGGGATCTGACGAACGCCGTAAAAGTCTTGAATTTGGTGAAGGAGAAGGACTTGCCTGTTGATGAAAAGTTCTTCAACGCATTGATCCTCGGAAATGCTCGTTCAGGGTAAAGTGTCGTAAAAGAAAGAAAGGCTGTTTCGATTTTTACGAAGTTGAACGTCATAACGCTCTGTTTCTATTTGCAGGGATATATTAACTGCCAGGGAAATAATAAACCTTATGAAGTCAACTCATGTGGAACCCTCGTCGAAGACATATAGATGTCTGTTGCAAGCTTACATTGAAGCTGTAAGAATTGAATTGATACTATAACATTATAACTTTTTTGGGAATCAAAATCAAGGTTTCCCATTCTATATGTGTTGTATACTATGCAGGATCAACTCACAGAGCTGGAGAGGTTATACAAGACTGTTGCTAAAGAAGTTCGACTTTCCGGTGATGATGTCCTCTATTTAACTTTTGTAGCGACTCTAAGTAAAAATCGACAAGCATTGGAAAAAGTATGTAACTGTAACTGTAATTATATTACACTTAGTCGCGGAGATAGATTTGATTTATGTAAGTATACTTTCTATTGTAGGTACTTGAATGGGATACACCAATGCCGATCGATCAATTCGAGAATTATCTTACGTCCCTGGTGCACCGAGGATATCCGGAAGAAGCATTTGCGATTTTTCTTGAATATGCGCCGAAAATAACAACACTTCCAAGCAATAAATCCACAGGAAGATTCTTGATAAAAGAACTAGTTTACTCCAATACTGTAAGAATTTTATATCTAGAATTCAATTCGGCAATTATACGATTCATGAAACAAATCATTGTGTGATTATGATGTTCTAATTTTTATTGCTCTTATACTTGTAGGATCTAGCAACAATTATATCTGTATGCGATAGGCTAAAGGAGAGTGGATGTGGATATAACTATCATGCCTTGGTCACCGCTGCGGAGTACAGTTTGAAGGGAAATCGGTTTGATCTTTCATTTTCCATTTTCAAAATGATGAAGGAAAAAGATATTGAAGTTAGGCCACACTACTTTTGGCCAATTATAATAAATCTCTTTGAAGTTGAAGGCATTCGAGGTATGATGATTGTGTGGGTGGATGTAGTTCAAACAAAAAATGGATAACTTAACCGTATTACAATCTGTTGATATTTGTACATAGGAATCACTAAGGTTCTCCAAAACATGCAGCATCTAGATGTTAAACCGGACTGGGAAACAAAATATGACTACTTGCTGCCAAGGTTATTTTTGGAGATTCGAGATCCAGTGGATGTAGCGAACTTCCTGAAAGATGCTGGACTATCTTTATCATCTGGAAGTTTGAAGGCTGTTCTAATGTTTCTATTGAAACAAAATCGACTCGAGGATGCTTCTAAGTTTTGTATGAACTCCAACTCCACTTTGCTATAACTACTTATAAGTGCTTAGGATTTATGAAGATTTAGTTGTTCATTCTCAATTCTATTTCCAGGCTTGTCATTAAGAGGAACATTGACAGAACCAAATTCAATCGTGGATCTTTTGCTTCAATGTGTGCTTGATTTTGACACCAGAGAAACTATTAAGCCGAATATTGAATTGTCTGTTCCAATTTTGATTGCAATTTCCAAAAATGTACCTCATGAAGATAAAACGGATTATGTTGGAAAGTTCGTCATCCGTTTCATTGAATCTATGGGAGTTGGAATGCCGGACTTGGTGAAATTATTACTACAAGTACGTTGAAGGTCAACTTGAGTTTGACCAACGCATTTCTATGGTGATATTGGAAGTATCTGAGCTCGACTAATGTCATCGTTGCTTCCATTTCCAGGGAATTGAGAAAGCACAACTGCCAGTTTCAGATGTCACAGCTGATATATTAACGAACCAAGCTCACCTCAATTGTTCCTTGGTCATAGATTCCAAACTTGTCTTAAATGACGGTTTAGCAAGCCGAATAATCCTTCATCCGGTATTCTATTAATCTACAACTCATCTTAAATAGATTCTTTACATCGTGAAAACATTGTTTTTAATTTATTCCTAGCGAGAGATGGATGTTAAAGGTCTGGAAAGTCACGCCGAAGAATTGAAGTCGAAGCAGTTGAATGCACGAGGAACATTACGAAGAATATTCATAAAGTATTGTCAAGAAAAAGAGTTCACAAAAGCACTAAAGCTTAAAGAAGAATTTGAGCAGAATTGCGGAGGTCTTACATTGGGGATGGAAGCAGCACTTATGGGACTGTATATTCACAAACGTCAGCTTCAGCCAGCCTTCGAAATTTACCAGAAATTAAAACAAGCAGCCGTTGAACCTGACAGCAGCAGCGGTGAAAAATGGAAACTAGACTGCTACAAAGTTTATGACCTTGTCTCACTCATGACAGAAAATGAGATTGGGGACGGTAAGCTTAAATTCCTTTGCAATTAATGAGCCGATCAAATCGAATGATTCTCTATTTGGTAACTTACTAGAAGCCTATTCGTTACTGGAAGAAAGTCTATCGCTTCCGAACCTCTCAGTCCCTGAAGATTTGAGATCCACCCACAGGAATGTGGTGAGAATGTTGGAAAACTTTTCAAAATATGAAGGTACAACTATTATCACCGACTATGTTCGGCGAGTGGCTGATTTGCTTTTGAAGAAGAATATGGTTGAGCCTTGTACACCTGTTCTTGGTTGTGTGATCAAGCACTACGTATTGAAGTAAGAGTTTCGTTTGGTAAAACATTCACTAATTTAATTTACAATTATTATTATTCATTGACTATATTCCAAACATTTTTTTTTTCAGAAAAGACATAGAAACTGCTCTAGAATTATTTACAGAATATGCTCAAAAGTATAGGATTACTCCAGGGAGACTTTACCTAGCGTACGCTGTGCTCAAAGACGAAGCCTTACTAGCGAAGTACACTGAGATCTGCGTCAACATCTGGGGTGAAGTCAATACTAAACACAGTCTAGCCTACGCAATGTCCGACACTGGGGATATTCAAGGAGCGTCGAAGCTATTTAACGTTTGTCTCAAATGTCTGACTATGATTTCCATCGCCCTTTACAGAACAAAATGTATATTGATTTTACATTTCAATTTTTTCTACAGGAACTTGGGGAAAAGCTTCAATTCATTAACATTCTGAAACAATGCGAATACCTGGGCGAGCGACGTGAAGTTACAAAAATGTTGAATTTAATTAGCGCCTTGTCAAAAACGGATATGAAGTTGGACACCTCAAAGTTGTACCTGATGGCACTCAAATCTTGTAGTAAGTTAAGTTTACATAAACTTAAAATTACAAATACCTCAATCGATTGGACTTTTAAATTCTAAAATATCGTTCCATTTCGTCCCACAATTTCAGAACGAAGTAACAATGAGCACGATTTGAAGCTGGTTTTAGGAGCTCTACAAGAACACTCTGGGTTTATTCCTTCTCATGTTCTCCGTCTTGCAGATGAAGTCAAGACCTTGCTGTGGCGTTTCTAAAAATTCAGTCATAAGCGGAGCCGAGTTAAAAGTTAAGAATTTTTTTCAAGCGATATTAAGAAAAAGTAAAGAAATCCTGTTCGACATCTATAAAGACTTCGACAAATTTTTTTTGGATATTATTGTTGTGCTTGCTTTAAGTTTAATTGTAACGCAGAAGTTAAGTCAACTAGTCGTTTTATATGTATCAGATCCTGAGATCCTGATATCCTGCCATTAGGCAATATAAATCAAAAGTTAATTATCTACTCGACATAAATTTTGGATTTTATTGGAACTTCTCTTCCTTGACATCGATTGACATTTTGAGTAGCAGCCAAGTACTACAAGACAGCACACTCGACTCGACATCGACACCCCGCTCCGTGTAGCGTACAATCGATTCCATAATATTATTTCAAATACATTTTGGACGGCGTACATAGCTTTCATATCATACATTGTTCTTAATTATGTTTTATGTTCAATTAAACGGAAAAGGGTTACTTTACTAAAAATCACAGTTTTAGTTTTTAGTTCGTAGATTTTTAGAAAAACATGGAAAAGGCTATGCTTCTTTTTGAGCGGTGCAATTTTTCCATGTTTGTTCTGTCTGTGTTGTAAAATTAGGAGGGAAATCTGCTCTCCTCACATGTCGCACTGTCTGCACACAAACCGTCGCACTCTTTCATGAAAAACAATTTGGCATGTTGTATCATTTCATTCTGAAAACATTCAGTCGTGGAAGAAGCACACGTAACATATTCCAAACAATTAAAAAGAAGCTGAGTTATACTATGAAATATGTGGCATGTGTTGTTCGTTATTAGGATTCCTTTATAATTGCCGACTCTATAGAGCCCGCTCAATTGAGATTTCCTGGCCTGCAAAGACGTATTGACAATTTCGTGTGGCAGCCTGTCAGTTTCTGTATGCTTCTTTGTCTGTATTTTAATTTTGAATTTTGTCGTCTCGTGTCATCAGTAGTAGTTGACGTTGTCAGGCCAGTCATCATAATCATCAGTGTTGGTGGCGGTTGGCGGTATTCACTTTTGACCTATTTTCTATTTAGTGCATAAAAGGCTATAGTTTGTCGTATGAGAAAAAGTACCTAATTTAGCGTAGTGTTTAAAGATTCGAACTGAGTGTATAACACCGAGAGTAGCGAAATGTCATTCACGCTAACGTCAGGAGCTGTATCGGTAAGTTTGGGGTTCTTCCTTCATAACCTTTGTGTCGTGTTATTTGCCATGTTCATGCTCTATGTCATGCTTAATATTGAATATTGTATTTTATGTTTTATGTCTTACAGGCTCTCATGCAAGGAAAGAATGTGCAGTCTCCAGTTTTCCAAATTTTGGTAAGACAATAATTCTAGAATCAACTAAGCCAAATATTTAATTAAATCCACTTGCAGGGTTTGAAATGAATGAATTTAATCCTACTTTCAAAAATGCATCAACGAAAAATAGTGATTTATTATTATTTATTATTATTATTATTATTATTATTTATTAGTGATAATCAATTGAACCGAACTCATACAATGACAATGAGCTTCGAGTAGCTGTATATTGTTTTGTTATTTCATATTTGCTAAATGTATATCTGATATTCAATATTTGGTCGCAGGGTTTCAAGAAAATACCAGGAGCAGGTGGAAACGATCGATACCGACTAAATATTTCTGATGGAGTTCATTCACATACATTTGCAATGCTTGCAACTCAGTTGAATCATATGATTCCTGAAGGAAAATTGGCTGGCAACACCATTATTCGTGCCGACAAACTGATTTCCAATTCAGTTTCCGAGAAGTATGTGATTCTGACGTTGTGACGTTTGACGTTGTTTAGAAAATTATTTATTATTTTAAAACAAAACAACGTTGACTTGACAGACATTATATTTTTATTTTAGGCGGGTTCTTATAATTCTTGAGCTCACTATTCTGGCTGAAGCGAGTGCTACAGCTAAAATAGGGGATCCGGTTCAGTGGAATGAACAAAGTGCTGCAACTAACGGCTCCGCAAACAGATCTGCCCCTCAAGGACAGAATGGTTAGAAGTTATAAGCACAGACTGAATGAATACCGCCTACTTACCACTATAATTTTTGTGACTTTCTATTCTCGTTCGTCCTTCAATCAGGATCAGGATACCATGAAAGTGGTAACAGATCAGTCTACGAAAGACCGGTGTCCAATAATGCTCCAATGGGCAACACTGGAGGAGGTTCATATAACAGATCCAGTTTGGGAGGTGGAGCATCTGGAAATGATGCTTGGATGACCGGGGCTGTAATGCCAATTCGAGATCTAACACCCTACAATAAGTGAGTTCCAGTATTTAGTCGAAAATATTTTAAACTTTAGAGTTTACTCAATGTTTTCACTCTAGCAAATGCGCGATTCGGGCTCGTGTCACTGCAAAGAGTGACATCAGAACTTGGTCCAACTCGAAAGGTGAAGGAAAACTATTCAACATTGAACTGCTGGACGACTCTGGAGAAATAAGAATGGCTGGCTTCACCCAAGCTGTCGAACAATTCTATGACATTCTTGAGGTAAGTACGGTGACGCTTGATGCTGTATTATGGCATGCTGCATCCTGTGCAATTCAGCAGTCCAAGAACGAAGCGAATTCTCGAGATATACGATAAGATAAGGCAAGAAGACTTTCAAAGTGATCAACAAGTGGCATGTTGCTTATGACGCTACCCCCGGGGAGAGGTCGGGTCATCCCAACCCCGTCGATAGCTAGGGTTGGCGAAAACCCCCGAATAACCTGTTCTATCGGGGTCGGATAGTATTTGGCTTCCAGATTGCGAAAATTTCTTGCGCTTCGCGCAAATGTCGGAGTTGTCTGTTGTACTGCTTGCTTCGCGCGCTTTTGATTTTGACGACATCTAAGGCAAGCACGGGGCAGGAAAGGAACATTACTTTTCCATGAATTCATGAGTGCTTTGAAAGCAATAACGTCGTCACCACCGCACCGGCATAACGTCATTATTTCCATGATCCTGCTCGTGGTTTTCGGTGGCGATTTGCGATCCGACGTATCGCATATCGCATCCGATAAAATCCTAGCTATGTAGGTCAGTTATCAGCATAATATCCGACTTAATTTATTATATTTTTGGGAGATTTAGATTGCTTTAATTTTGATATCTTTACTTAAAACCCAACTCCAGGCTCGACCTTATTTAAATAAACAATCATTTTTTTAAAAAAAACAGTAATGTTTTTGCAAAAAGTACGATACCTTTGATGAAAATGCGCCTAAGCCAGTTCTATAGAATCACGAGGAAACTTTTATGTCTTCAATATTCCTTCAGTATTCCATTTTTATTATTTATTCCTTCAATAAAAGTTGCGCGCGCTCGCGTACTCAATTTTTTCCCCCGGACTCTCCAACCCCGGCCACTCAAGGCCTAACGCTACCACGGGCTGCGGTGGGCCAGTTGTTGATCACTGTTTCAAATCTTACAGGTGAATCATGTGTACACGTTCAAGAACTTTTCCGTCAAGAATGCAAACCGCGCTTTCAATAAGCTCTCACACGATTATGAGCTTGGGATTGGAAATGATACGCAGATATTTCCTTTCCTTGAAGACACTTCCAATATCCCCACCGCTACGTACAATTTCGTCGACATTGCTACTATTGAAGGCCTTGAGAATGATGCTACTGTCGGTGAGTGAAACATTCGTATTTTCTAGAATCTACAACTATCTGTATATAGCATACAAAGATCTAAGCACAAGCAGTCATTATGAATGTTGTGAATGGTCTAAGATGTCGTTGGAATTTGCAAGCAAAGAGGAGATTTGGTCACATTCACGTCCAGGGCTGGTAAAGAGCTCAAGAAAAGGGAACTTGTGTTGGTTGACAAGACCAACAGAGAAGTAAGTTCTTGAGTTGAGAATTTTCTCAAAACAATAATATACCAGAAAGACAAGTTTTAATTTTTCATTCCATTCACCTTATTTTGCCACAGATTAACTTAACCCTTTGGGGTAAACAGGCTGATGATTTTTTAGATGCTTCACAACCTGTCATCTGTGTTAAGGCTGCACGAGTTGGAGACTTTCAGGGGAAGAACATCTCTGTTGTGAGCGGTTCAACGATGCTTGTAAGCAAAATTACCAACATAAAAAAAACAATGTACTTACTACTTCTGGGGGTTGACGTTGCAATCGAATTTGGTCTTTACAGATAAATCCAGATATTCCTGAAGCTCATGCTCTCCGTGGTTGGTACGATAGTGGTGGAAGTAGTGAAGAGACAAGAAGTATATCTGGAATTAAAAACGTGGTTGGAGGTGAAGTGTTAAAATTCAAGCATTGGGCAAGGTTTTGCGCAGGAGTGCTTCATATTTGCACTGTTGCGTCTCGTAAACCGATCAGATATTATTTTCGCATCATCTAACGTCTACTATTATATCCAGGATCCACCCCTTGGAAGACTTTGGGAGAAGCTGTAGCTGGAGATCAAACGGATTCCGACAAGCCTGACTACTTTATGTCGAAGGTCACTCTCATGTCTTTGAAGCGGGATAACGCTGCTTACATGGCCTGTCCATCTTTGGCGGATGGAAGAACTTGCAACAAGAAGGTAAAAATAAACGTTGTTAAACATTAAAGATAACATTTCTTTGCTTGTATAACCTCTACTGCAACTGTTCCCAGGTCGTGGATCAAGGTAACGGAACCTATCGTTGTGAAAAATGTAACAGGGAATTTCCAGAATTCAAGTGGCGGCTCACACTTCATGTGAGGATCTCTACAATTTTTACTAAGTAGCTTCTCACATTTTGGTCTCCAAACAACTGCAACTGCATTACGTTATTTCATATGGTCTGCAGGTCAACTTTGCAGACTTCTCGGATAATATTTGGGCGACCTGCTTTCAAGAAACTGCTGAAACGCTCCTGGGACATAGTTCTGATGTGGTTGGGCCAATGATAGCTAATGATCCCGAAGCATTTGATGCTATCGTCAAAGAAGTTTCATTCAAGAACTTCATTGTAAAATGTCGTTCTAAATTGGAAAATTTCAATGTAAGGAAAAAGCAATTTAGAGCGTCTTCACTGGATATATGGCTTCTGCTCAATGGCTATAAAAACACTTTTGATTTTCGCAGAACGAGTTCAGACGTCAGACAACGGTCATGGAACTCCAGCCTGTCAACTTTGCCGAATACGCCAAGAAGTTGACGGCCGAAATCAAAGAATCTTATATCTAAGCTCATCACTTCACTTCAAGGAGCCTTGGGTCAGCATAAAGTCTACTACATGTTCCAATTGTAGTGATACTTACTTAGTTTCTTTTGCTCCTTTAACTATTTACATAATTGAGGAGAAGCCTGTTGTTGTGTACCTTGTCTATTCGAATACACTCATCAGAACTAATAAATTCAGTTTTCGTATTTTTCAACTATGTATGAAGCTGAAGTTTGATGAATTATATAAACTGAGATTGAGTTGAAGTCTCTTTTGCTTATGCATAAGAAGATGCGGGCTAAAATTCCATTCTGGAAAATTTGGATTTTTATTGACGGAAGTATGAAGCACCCCATTAGGAGCCAAGTAGTCACATTGCTGAAAACATTCATACAAATCAGGAACCCGTTTGAATCACTAGGATTAATTTTAAATAGAATTAGTCTGAGCAGGTCCAATAGTTCGAGTGAGGAAATCAAGGTATGCAGTAATCCGGGTGAAGGAAAATCCTAGATCACATGAACCATAAGAAACTACACCGAGCAGAACATTTGCTTGATATTTTGGTCCATCGTCTCCGGAATCATAGTACGGGCGGTGGTTAGGCTTTGAGGGCTTAGAACTTGAAGGTTTGTTGGGTTTATTCGGTTTCTGTTGTGGTTTGTTCTGTGGTTGTTTCGGCGGTTTCTGGGCCACATTGTTGATACCGTTATCTCCATTATTTTCATTATTTACGGGCCCACTGCAATATCCACCTCGCGTGATGATAGGGCTTCCCGAATCGGCCTAAATATTTAATTTATTTATATATTTAAATACTGGTGAAAAGCAGATCCTTCAGCGCCATTGAGGTTAATATGTAAAATACCTGGCACGAAGAGTTGCGAACAGCCCTGCTGCACATTGAAAGTCCATTGTGACCTCGATTATTGGTGCAGGCGGCATTTGGCGATATAGTTATGCGCTTGCTAGCTGCAGTCGTGTACACGGTTCCACCTGAACAAAATTCACAATTCCAACATAAACTTCAACAAACCATAGGAATCCGTATCATGTCGTCTGCTTCAATCTTACTCTTTGAATCACCCCAACCAGCAATTTCGCCACGGAATCCTCCGAAAGTCGTGCCAATGTATGACCATCCTGGAATTACTGCCGGTACCACGTATTCTGAGCATTTTATAGAAGGTAAAAAGCAAGATTAGCATTGTCGTGAGATATATATATCTATTTATTATGAACTTTCAACGGAATACTGAGCATACTATTAATTTCGACAGGTTCTTCCAATTCAATGACGCTCAAGTCGTTTGCCCCTGTATAAGGGTCAAAATACGGATGTTCAGTGACGCTTCGAGCGAAGGCAACTCTTCGTTGAACATTGTCATCTGCAACTAATATGTTATCCGTTCCAAACACCATTCCAATCTTTTGAACCCTGAAAGGTTTAGAAAATCAGAAGGATTGAAATGATATTAGTTCAACATCACAAAACAAACTGGTCTTACATACGGATTCTGGCTTACCCACGCGTGCAATGTGCGGAAGTGACCACATGTCTATTGCTCACAAGTGTCCCAGAACTGAAAGGAATCACGGTCAGTTATCAGTCAATATTTCACACAGTTTTATCAAATCAGTTTATATTTGAACTTTGAAAATATATCGTACCAGAATTGTTGATCGTCCAACACGAGAGCAACCAAGAAGGGATTCGGATTTGTCTGATTTGTAGTATCTGGTTCAGGAAGCTGTCTGAGCGATTCACCTTTTTCAGGCCATACTTCACCGTGATCTACAGGAACGAATTGGCAGACCACTACAACATAGACATCATGTCCGGGTTCTGTAACAGCAGGTTTACCCGTTTGAGTGGCCTAAGCATAAACAAAACATTAACTGGTTGACATAGATCAGAAATCTTAATCTGATATGGTTTGTCATTTTTAGAACTTCCAGCTTACCCTCGTATAGTATCCAATTCGGAAGCCTTTGTTGCCTTCTGTAAATCTGGAAGACCGGAAGCGAAATCCAAGACTATTTTGTTCGGAAACCAGAACCAATGGGGTAATAGCGTTCAGGTCTCCGGAGAACCTACGTGTCATTAAAATTGTAGCTTAGTAGTTCGATTTACAGGTGCACACCCGACATTGACAAAAAGTTAAGCCATAAAATTGGCAGAAAATGAATAATTTCTTGCTAATTTCAAATGAGTCGTTTGATCTGGCTAACTTCAAACGTTGGTCTATTTTTATAAAACAAATTGTAAAAGTTTTGGTCAATTATGCATTTCATAATTTACCTCAGCATTTAAACATACTTACCGCTGACTATCCGTCCAGTTCCCGTTAAGAGTAACGTATAATGAATCGGACGCATCGGATAGGAACGACGTTTCGGTTATTAGATCAAAAACAGTTGCTTGAATAACTGTACCTGGTTCACCCTATTGGAATATGAAATTCGAATGCTATATTAATGACCTGTTAAGATTCTGAATTCTGAACCTAAACTTTAACCCTTTAAGAAGAACTAAAGATGTATTGTTGTTTGATATTTAATTTACAGCTTTTTCTGACTTGATTCCTCAATAATCTTCTTAAATCATCTGATAAATCGGGCAAATCATACACGAAAAGCGACGCCAAATCCTGAATAGTTGTATTTGAACGTTACGCTTTGAATTTAGATGGACCGGAAAATTAAGTACACCTCATAATAACAAACTTCAAGATCCTTAAATATTGGAAATGTCCTATCACCCTTTGTTCTGGGTTGAGCTGGTAAAACTGTTCCAGCATTTCAACTTTAGAATCCATTGCAATCAACTAAAAATATATATTTGTATGTATTATAAATTCAGACCTCAATTTTCCAGTCACAATCCAATCCTCCCTTGTAGTTTCTTGGATAACCCGGACTTTCAATCATGCCAAAGTCCCCGTCTTTAAGATTCTTCCTGGTTTCGCCGCATTGCGTAGTAGCTAGAAAATATGTATGGTTTTGTACGTTTTTATAAAATATCAAGCGAAAGAATTGTAACTTGTTTTTGTTTACCTGGTGGTTTACTGCTTGAGCCAGTACTCGGATTTGGAGGCCTGGAACGAATTGAACTCAGGCCACGCAGTGGTATCCGTTCTGCTTCTGCTATCACTTGACTTGCCAACATAAATCCAATCAAGCAAAGTGACGATGTAGAAGCCATCTTAGTTTGCTATCAGTACCTTAACAATACTCTTCCTTGGTTGAAAGTATGAATGACACACTTCGACTAGTATGTGCTCATTTTATATGCACTGCGATGAAACTAATCTGCTTCTCGGAGCCGGAGCAGTTCATCAAAACATGATTTTAATTTGCGAAAAAAAAGGAAACACATGAAGCCCATCCATATCCATCCAAGTCTGCTCTGAAGCCATTCCAAATAGTATTGGGTTAACTAAATGTATTTAGTCTAAGGTCTAAGACTTGCTGGAATAATTAATTAATCTTCGTAATTAAATGCCTTAAACTCGGAATCTGCATGCGTAACTATGTAAAAATAATCAGTTTCTAATAGAATGGAATTTCATATAAGATTTGCGAATTCTTCGATTAAAAAACTTAGAAAGATCCTTGTGTTCATTGTTTTGAATTGTAGAAATAATACTCATAATTTCTGTGTGCAAAATCATTCTTTAACTCCATTCTTTTAGCACTGATAATTAGATGAATAATTCATCATTTATAGGACCAACAACCAACAAATGAGGTAGTATTGATATCTGGAATATGCACAAGAATGGGAAACTGAAATCGTGTTGTGCTGGAAGGAATTGTTCCTACGGCCTCGTCAACAGATGTGTTCATACGTTTGTCCTCTAAATCGAATAAATTATTAGCAGCCTTCTGGCTTCTAGTAGAAAAAAGAATATCTGAATCTGAGTTTATTTTAACGCTCGGTAACATTAAGCTTAAATCTACTACTGTGTATATCATAAGTCTTTACTTGGACTTGGCCTGTACCTTGGTGGGGTCATATTTGAAAGTTTTAGGTACAGGACCTCGGCCAGCTCTGTTGAACATGATGTCGTTCTGTCTTTCTCTGTCTTGCATGTCTCTCGTAATCTTCATATTCGTCCATGCTAAGAAGATAGACAAGTGTGAATCAAATGCCCAGTACTATATAATAGTTAGTTGGTATTTGGAATTGAATTTTACAATCTTTGAAGCTCTCCTGGAAGCCTTTCTTCTTGATAGGATACGCTTCGGGTTTGATCTCAACTCTGGGTTCAATTCCACATTTAGCACGAATTGACGGGATTTTGAGCATACTGACTTGAATCAGGGAGACGGCATTCGTGGAGACCCAGTAGCATAAAAGAGCCTGTGTGTGGTAGAGATATAGTAGTTAATTAACAAAGTTCCTGCTGCGTCCGTCGACGTAAACGCGGGCTTTTTTTACAGTTATTGAAATGTATGGGTTCTACAAAATTCTTACAGCTGGAAAGTTCATCACCATAGGAAAAACTATAACTGGGAACGCTCTCAGGACGTATTTCATGATATTCCCATGTTGTGATGCGTTCATTTTCACTCCATCAGCTCCAATCTGCGAAGACACGAGCTCATTAGTCACAAGCATGGTGTAGAAGAAGAAGGGCATTACACTTCTCTAAATATTTCAATGCCACGGAAAAGTACGTACTTCAAGGGTAAGCCAGAGCGTTGCGCTGGTAATTAGTGGCAGAAGATAATATGGATCCGGAACAGTTAAATCCGTAAACCAGAACAGTCCACCTTCTCGCATACTTTCTACCGGAAGATTAGCCATTTTTCGTAAACCGAAAAAGAAACTGACGAATACTGGAGCCTAGAACAGTCAAAAAGTTTAAATACGAATAAATATGTCACAATACCAGATAGATCTTCCAAGATACATGACCATTGATTTTGAGAATTCACACATACCATAGCCATGGGTACGAGCATGCTTTTGAATGGGCTGATATCCTTTTCCTTCATAAACACCATCATATCGTTTCCGTACTTGGCCGCTTTGTCAAAGAAGAAGTAAATTAATATAGAACAATTGGCAGCATTAAAATAGTTAGAATTAGCATACAAAAAAAAATTACCCATGAGATTGTCGCCCATTTGCCTTGCTTCTGACATTTTCAGTTGCAAAAGCTGCATCTGAGGCATGTTGTTACTCATTTTAGCAGCATTTCTCTGACTCTTCAGTACCAATGGGAACACTAAAGTTCTAACTACAAGAGTTCCTGCAATTGTAGAAAATATTACTGTAGCATACTGACTAACGCCAAATGAAGACTTATGTTCGGGTATCGAGTAGACAATTTACTTTACCTGTCAATATTGCAGCCCACCACGGCATACCCACATCAATATGCAAAAATTCAAGACTTGTTTGTACCAACCCTGGAGGCCACCAGCTTCCCAATCCGATACTTGCAAACGTAGGTTCACCAGCCGAATTCAATACAATTTTAGATACTTCTTCCACGACGGCGGCTACTTCAGGAGGTTCCGGTATAGCCATGGATAAAACTTGGTCTGGGAGTGTTCCAACTTCAATTACAGCTGAAATACAAAATAGTAAATAAATTGTGCGTTTAAATATACATTTAGCAAAGGTTACTTCTATATGTATCCAGGTCCAGGTGTATTTAATATTTGAGCGCACCTGGAGTCACAGAGTCTATCGCAGTGTCAAGGGGTATATCCACTGGCTGAGACTGTGAAATTGGTACATTGACATTGACATTTGGACTGCTAAGTTCCTCAGCAATGGGCTGCGACGACGTATTTGTTGACTCATTTCGTGCAAGGAGGATGAAGGGAGATCCATGTTGTCCACTAATAAGTGTCCGTCCTCTTCGAGCCGAGGTGACAGCGACGGACACCGGCAAGCGTCGTCTTGCGGTTAGCGTTGATCCTGTTCCGGGGCTGAGTAATGAATGAAGAAACTTTCGTTGCTGTCGTGCTAGACCACTGCAGCTCTGGAATAGCAGACGTCGGCTGAGCGGATGAAAATTCATCTTTGTCACCCTAAATATAATAAATTTAAACGTGAAAAGTTTCAAAAGAAAATGTAAAAAGTTGAAGAAATTCTAAAGTTCAAGTTTGGGAGAATTCACGAGACCCATGTTCAATAATTGCGCATTTATGAACATGTGCATGAAACGAAGCACATGGGGCACAATGAGATCACCAGTCCTAATTCTCATTCTTCACTGGGTGCATCAAGTACGCACCCATCCGACATCAAGTAGCCGAAGCCGACGTGAAACATCAAGTACGCACATCCGACATCAAGTACGCACCCATCCGACATCAAGTACACACCCATCCGACACAAAACATCAAGTAGGCAGACATCCGACATCAAGTACGCAGACGTTTGTATCAGACGTTCATAGCAGTAAACCCGTCGTTGTTGCAATCGGCAAGCGGAAGAGGACATATCTCAATTCGGAAATGATTTATCGAGGTGTCACGTAAAATTCTCTGGAAAAAATCGCTCAATTTGTACGTTACCACAATAATAATTATTTTTTATTAAATTTTATTTGTGAGTTGAAATTTGACTGAGTTTTGATTTTATGAAAATTGGCAACATAATTTCGAAAATATATTTAAAATCTTACTATATGCGTCTTCTTATAAAATACATTTTGAAAAGCGGGGTATCGGATACGAACGTTTCTGGACCCTGAGCGTGCAGAAATCTCATGTCAAGCACCCTATATCGTAGTCTAGTGTCAGGCCAGTAGATCGATCGCAACCGGTTTTGACTCTTTCAAGGCATGTAGTTAGCTGCCATCTTTGGTACAAAATGGCCGCCAGAAAAGTTCAACTCTTTATAACCTGTGGATGGATAATAAAATAATTCTGGTGGCGTTTGGTAGGGTACAATGAGAGCTTTCGGCGACATTTAAAAATGGCGCCGAATTCGGGCTCGAAGAAGTAAATTATGATTTAATAGCATTCTTTTACACGAAACCGGCGCCAAATACTCTATGTCACGCCCTGTGCATTGGCATGACGAAACTGCTTGGACGGGACTTGGTTAGTC
>JAQFYU010000761.1:0-18869 GCA_034694905.1 Ceratophysella granulata | reverse complement strand
CTTTTCAGAGGTGAGTGATCAATGTTTTGTGTGCAACTCTTACTTCTGGTCAACAAGAGACCACTTCTGACTATTTGGAATAAACTGGTTAGCTAATAAATTACGTATGCAAATGGAAACGAAGATTGATTTTTGTGGGTTTCACTTTCACAATTAAGAGGACTGAGATCAAATGAGTTACAAGAAGCACTCCTTCCCTTCACTTAACAATTGGATGTAATAAAGTGACTTGAAACCTGAGCACTTGGCTCCTTGACTACAGAACGTGCTTGTGTTGTGGACTAATAAATCTTGGGAGCTTGTTCTCGTCTCTAGACGATTCACAAATGTGAACGAGAGGGATGAAGGGGTTAAACTTTTAACATCTCGCACTGCTTCATATTCTTATCTCACTCAAGTCCCTTTAATAACTTGGCTGACCCACTAAATGACTTGCAGGGTAAGATGCTCACCTCATCCACCATTCTTTCATATTTGATACATTTGGAGATACATTTGGCAAATGCTTCTAAAGATATCACTTCTGAGCCACTAAGCCATGCCGCTCAAGACGCAATCGTTTGCTGTGATCAATCAACCAGTTTATTTGGTAAATGTTTCCGATTACGTTATAAAAAGAGGCGACAATCGAGCGGGGAAAAGCTGAAAGTAAGCATTTGTCATCAAACAACAGCATGATGGGTATTATTGTTTCAAAAATAATAGCACAGCTCAAGTTTAGCCACACACAGCACGGAACAACGCATTTTCGATCAATTGACCAGGGCAGAAAAGACAAGGATGACCAAAATCACAGGAAATTGTTTTGGAAATTTAATGAACAGAATCAGTTAAAATTCGGTTTCAAAATCACGAAATTGAAATAAATATTTATACGTCTACTTTCTAATTCAATATCACAAAATCAATGATTTAAAATAACGATTTTAGAGGTCAAAGTTTCCATTTAAAGAATCTTCATTATAGATTTTTAAAAACCCTGAAATCAAATTCTAATTTCTAACCTCAAAATCCATTTAATGCTATAAATATTGATTTCAAAATATTGATTGATCCCTGGAATGTACAAACAAACAAATGTACATACATTTTAAGTACAAAAAGCATGTGAATATTATTTGGTTGATCAAGAACAGGAATTTCAGGCTCGAAACCTTGACTCAATTAAGATAATCCAAATGACACTCATTTATTGCATCTTCGAATAACAGCATTGCATTGCTGCTGGTAAAATCTTTTGACGATCTATCTAATATTCGTTTTTGTAAAAATCAAATAAAAAAATTGGAATCGAATTGCCTGCCAAACTACATAGAATAATGCGCTTTAAATCTTCTAAATTAAAAACACTTTGAAATTCGACAATTGACAGTATTACATTTGATTTCATTAAATCAATGTACTTACTCAAAAAATCTTTGAAAATATGGGGACTTATTGCAAATGTAGTCCTTTCAATTTGGGTTAAGTTTAAACTACAAACGATTCGTGCTGTGAAATATACAAAGTGTGCCAGTGTCACCATGTCAAAGGTGACAGAATTTACGGCTGTCTTTAAACTAGATGACTAGGTCGTCACTACTAAGCCTTCTTCGTAATCAGAGTTCAAAATCGTTACAGTTAGTAACCCAAACACGCCTATCCTAATTTATGGCGTCTGCCTTATTGTACTAATGATTCTGGTAATTGAGCGAATCCTCCCTCTTCCTTATCCTTATCACTGTTTTGGAAATAGATGACTTGGGTTTCCTATCTGCTTCTGATCTGCTCACACAGCTTGAAGAGGTGAAGATAGCCTCAATTATTCGAGTTCAAGTAAAGTCGGCAAACCCAAAGGAACGCTACATGAGTAATTCAGATTCAAGATTCAATTATAGGCCAGAAAAATGAAAAATCGTGGATCAGCTTATTCCGTCTCGTCGAGCAGAACTAAAGTCGAGAATAGTAACAGCGAAAGAACGTGGCACCCTTTTTGCAGTTATTTCGCTGAATCACAACAACTTGCTGTTAGATTTTAATCTCGACCTTCTTGCACTCTAAAAATATTTTCCTCAGCAGTAGTGTATCTTTACTCTGTTTTTTAGCGCATGCATTGTGTCACCCTCCTTGTCCCTAATTTGTCAACTGATTCCAAATTCAGAGTGATGCGAGCTGAAATGAACAGCGACCACGTTTAAATTGCAACATTTAAAAAAGCAAATTAAATATAAATCAGTTTTTGCATTTTTCGCTAAATATCACAATTTTAACGAGACAAAGTAAGAAAATTCAGATCTAAATTATGACGTCCAGTCCGTTTCGTGTCATGTACCGTTCGAAGCAAAATCCGAGATCCCAGATGGCCTAATGAAAACGTTCACTTCCATGTCCATACAAAGCATTGGACATAAAATAAAAGTGCCTAAATATTAATAGCTCTTCACTTTCGCTTTCATTTGAGTTTGTATGTAGTTCAGGTCAGACTCTTCCTTTCTTTGGTTAAAAATAGTGGGAAAATGTGCAAGTGACCCAAATGAAGGACTTAGGAGGATGTCAGAGTAGGTCAGTAGTGTGGTGAAGTAAAATTAGGAAATGGAATGCAGGCCAGGATACTCGGTCTTAATCCTTTTTTTCTCGTCAAACTCCAAATGGCAATGACATTAACACAAACCAAGCTACGTACCAAACACAATAATGCTTCTTTTGTGTTTCATCCAGTTTCCATCAGTCTCACACTCTCACTGAACTTCAGCTTCACTTTCTATTTCTTACACTTAACTCTGATTTCATCGTTTTCCGTAAAAATCTCGTAAATTAACGCTAGCTTAAAACGCACGTAAGACATTAGCATAAATGTAATCCTCAGGGTTGATTGATACGATTGAATTGAACACTAAAAATAAATTATTGGTTCCTGGTCCCCGAGGAAAAAACAATGGAAAATGGAAAGGCCAATGATTGATTGACAGGGAAGCCAATACGTATGCAGAATGTGAACCGAGTCGATTTGCTGATTCCATGATGCACGTCGAGTCGCCTCCAAGTTAGCATAAACTGTAGCTTCCCATCTGCCAGGCTCAGTCCAGCAGTTGTGCCTGTGTGCACAACCAGTATTTGAACAGGGTTAAGTGACACTCTCACTCTCATCATCTATTATTCAACAATTAATCTGTAATCATGAGAAGACTCCTGACTTGTGACAGGGCCAGCTAGAAGGTCTTGAGCATCGGCACAAGACAACACCATTTGCCCGATTTTCTACGCCCGACACCAAATTGTACACGAAGGTTCTATAGCCACACGCCTGAATGATTTTTTTCCTTTTTCTAAAATTTTATTTTAATAAAATTGAGAAAAACCGATACTGCAAGACAAGTTAATATTAATCCCCTTTAAATCCTAGTGACATAGGGCAAAATATTTTCGGGCAGAAGAGTTCATGCTTGGTTGAAGATGAAGAATGGCAAGTCTGTTTTCTGTCTCGTAATGGACATGGAGACAAGAGTGAATTTAGACGTTGAATTTGAATTGAGAATTGAATTGACAAGAGAACATCTTGAGTCAAGGAGCTTTGTTGGGTCTGGAATTCCTAATGCTTCACTGACTAGAATACTAAACGCTTCCAGAGCCAAACTTGACAAAGTTGAGCCCATACAGCTCAGACTCGAGATCGAGATGGATAATCTCGTAGTCTCATAACGTATGCTAAGTTCCTAACAACATCAAATGAAAAATGGATGGGGATTAATAAAATATCACAATTCTAATCTATTCCTCGAATATCATCTCAGCCAGCATTCAGATGCAGCCAAATTCATAGAATGAGATTCAAGGACTCAATTTTAGAGGTAAGACAGAATACAATTACTTTCAGGAACGTTTTAAAATAAATTACATTTATTTCATACTTTATACTGTACTTCACAGTTACTCACATTATGTTGAATTTACATTCTCGTTTTCATGCGTGTCTTCCAAGTCTGTACTTTCTGTGGTTTCAAAATACAGTTCTAATTTACAAGTTTTGCACCATAATAATACGTATGTAGTGTCAACTCAATCTTTCGAATTTCGAATGTAGGTACTTTATACATTGATACGTCAACAATCCGCACATTATATAACAAGTACACAAATATATCACTGAAGCTATGTGCAATGTTCTCTGACCCTGAGCACAGCGATCGATTTTAGAGACACCCCTCATGGAGAAGTCAGACTGATTGCCCATAAAAGTTAGTTCTAAATATCACTGAATCGAAACGTTGCCTGATATAAAGCCTATCCCTGAGTAATGAAATGAAGCTCAAAAATAATCTAAGAAAACAGTAAAGTTGCACAGCTAACTATGTATTTACACTATGTACTATGCACTCACATTGAAACATTGGGAATTACATAACTAATTATTAAAATTGGAACAATAAACCTCAGAATCAGCGTAAATTCTGTCTCAAGAAAATATGGCAATTTATGTTAGAAAGTCTAGTTACTTGACTACCAGGTATTTCGTGGTATAATAACTCCTCATCGGTCAATAGCGTAGGATTTGTGGGCTGTATTTAAAAAAATCAAGAACTGCTTAGACTCCCCAGGCCTTGTTCTTATGCACATTGATAGAGTAGGAATCGGCTGTGGCGAGCAAGGGCTTGTAAGGATGAAAATGAAGGGATGTCACAGCTCCCATCCGACCGGAAATAAAATGTCCGTCCCGTATTTCATTGGCCATAAATGCGCTTTGACCCAAGAATCCGTAAACATTCACAGAATGCTTGAGGCAGCCACTGAAAAAATGATTAGCCAATTCAATTCTACTTTAAATCTGACAGGTGACAATTAATGTTCTGCACTACATTTGAATCATGAGAAACACCAACCTGGCAAAGTAAGGTAAATGTTGGTGAATAGTTAGAGCTGTGATGTCAATGGAAGTATCAATTGTTTTGGTAGGAGACCGAGATCTCAAATCAAAGAATCGAATTTTCCCATTGGCGCTTCCAGCCACCACAGTTCGATCATATCTCAACGTGGCTCCAACAATCCAAGACTCATCAAAGTCTCTCCAGGTCACCACACCACATTCAGCTTGAGGAAGACGTATGTCAATCAGACGTACAGCTCCTTCGTCCAAACCCAGACAGGCCAAATTCGGTTCTATAGTAAAGCATTTCACAATAATGTAGTACAAATTAGGAATTCATTACTCCACACTGTGCATAAACCAACTTACCACAACGATGAATGTCAATGGACGTGACGAGACCCTCAAGTCCGGTTGGCCAGTCTCCAATTTTGAGTTCAGTGTTAAGGTCCCAAACACGCACAATTTTCGTGTCTCCTGTTGCCAGGAGCTTCTCCCGTTCAGTATCCCATTTCGCCAACAAGCCGAACGACTTTGAGGACTTTGTCATCTGACCAATTTCAGCTAATGGATTCCAAGATGTGAGCAGCCTAACCCAAAATAAATTGTATAAAAGCTGCTCTTGACTTGACATTTGAAACAAAATCTGTAGTCAGGATGACCACACTACTACCTTACTTGGGTTTTCCTCGGTCAACGTCTGGCTTCCAAATGCGTAAACTTCCGTCATCGCCTCCAACCATGACCAGACTCTCGTCATGTGTATTTACCCAGTCAATTGTCGTAATACGGCTGTCATTGCTGTTTTCCCACTTCCCAACAAGACGCTGCGTTTCGCCTGTCAATAGAAAAAGCGCAAAACGCATATGAGGCTGATTTTTGATATATTCAAACCGTAGCGTAAGAATGTTTTTTTTACCAATTTCATAAATTGAGAACGTTGGACCTTCCGAAGCTAGCAGTAGTTTTTCATACTCGTGGAGTCGGACAATCGACGGGGCATGAGATGACACAGTGAAACTGAATGACGGTGACGACAGAGTGGAAGTTGGTGTGCTTCCATGAGAATGCTGAAGTGTTCTCGAACTGAACACTTGTTCATCAAGTTTACCATGAAAGGCCTTGAGTCTCCGGAAGCACTCTTTTCGTATTGTGGTGTTACGATTGTATCTGAAATAAAATAGCAGTTTCATCATGTCAATCAATGTCAATCATTTCTACGTCTCATCTGTATTGTCGTGGTGCAGACCGCTGCATTCTAAAAAAGAGTTGATGTAAAGTTGACGGGCTTTACCTCCATTCCTGGGTGTGATGTCTGTCATCCTGAGTATCCGTCACGTGGGACGGGGGATGACAGAAATTGAAGCCGAGTCCATTTGATTGTCCAGGCACTGTCGGTCGAGCAAATAAATCCCAACACCATTCAATGTATTTCGTCCCGATCAGAGGACAGATTTCCTTCCCACTCCGTGGACTATCTCCAGTTCCATCAGCTGGTTCTGTGGTGGGACTACCAGCTATAGTTCCAGTACCAGGAGAGCTTCCTGAGCTCGTTGTACTAAGACTGTTGTGCCCTCGCACAGGTGTTGTGTTGGCTGAAGAACCGCTTCCACTGCTTACTTTCACTGCAACGCCGTGTTTCACCAGTTAAATGAGAGATTCATTGAGCAACATTTCCAGGGTCACTTACCCAAACCGTTGGTGCTAAGTATTTCTCTGGCTCTTTGTCGAATGTAGTCCATTACAGTTTTAGCAAGGAGTGCTACTCCGGGATAAGGGTCCTTCTCGAAGTTGAGCATGGTAGTGTACACTTTGCCATAAATTCCTCCCATTGACAAGGCTAATTTCCCGCCGGCGGACCCAGCTGGACTGAATACTCCCACTGACAACAAACAGATTGAAATTAGTCATCTTGGCCCGGCTGACCTGATGAAGTGTCAATGGAATGAAGCGTTCTTACTTAGACTTAGACTAGAAAGCGAGCTACTCGAAGCAACACGTCTCATGGGGTCAAAGGCTGAAGCATGTGACTCCGCACCAGTAACCGTTGCAGCTGGATTAGCATGACTCAGAATTTTCATTCGAGTTTGACTGGAAATACGCCTCATACCTCCACCACCAGCCGGAGTTGACTGAAGTTCTACAAATAAGAACATATTTATATAGCTAAACCCAACCGTCCAAAGTCCTAATTGAATTTATATTTTGGTCTTCGTCTTTGATCTAATTGACCGGCAGTTTCAGAAGAAAGCATCAGATTAGTACAAGCTCCCGAAATGTTTTGATTAGTTAGTTCAGTGCCATATTCCGTAGGTGTAAAAAGCAATCAATTTAGTAGTGGTCACACAAAATATACTGGCAAATAGATCGAAGAGTGACAAATACCGGCCTAATAAAGAACGACTTGTGCCTTACCATTATTGATGATATTCTGTTGTTCAAACGCAACGAAATTATTTTCAAAGACCAGCATGAAATTATGCAGAGCGACAACTATTTCTTGACGAACCAAGGGTGAAGCTTCATCACCGCATAACTTTGTAACCAAAGTCATCGCCACAGAACGGTCGATAGCATTTGCATGTTCTGTCCTGTCACTCGTAGTATTTATAAAAGTTCCCAAAGCAAATACAGCTGCTGCCCGAACTTCTGGATCCGGTTCATCGAGAAGGCTGTAGATTTTCTCATGAGCTGAGTCTCGAACACCACACCAGCGTGCTGAGGAGAAGTCGGCCCACGTCAAACCCAAACAGATGCAAACCCATCTCTTCAGCTCCTTGTCATTCTCATCTGAATTCAAAATGAGGACATTTTGAGCCTAATTTCTTACACAAAGGCAGGCTGAATTGTAAATTCCTGACCAAGCGCCAGCAGACAGGTGGAGACCAGATTAGATTGTAAGGCAGCCTGTTGCCCCAGCCGATGATCACGTACAATGTTCGTCAGAACAAACACGGCCATAGTTCTGTGCTCAAAAGGAAGGGATGTGTCGCCCACAATGGTAATGAAATATTTGTGACTCCCATCCCGAACCAAATCAGCCTGACAGCTCTGTCAAAGGAAAACAGAAGGCGTTTGTATTATTGAATATATTAAGCGCAAAGTTCATGCCACGAATAGATAATCCCAACTAAGCTTACATGATCAACTGCTAATATTTTCGCCCAAATGAAAACGAGTAGCGGCCTCAATTCTCTTGCTGAAGACTGCAATAGCTTGAGAACATAAGGAAATATTCCAACGGCTAAGGCCAGATTCACAGCCCACCAACCCAGGTCCAGAAATCTTAGAAGAAAAAAAAGAAAGATGCATATTAGATTCGATGCTTATGTAATCCCTCAATCCCACAATCGACTAGAGGAAACCATATTGCATCGCCAAATTCTTAGAAACAATTCTTTAAATAGTTTTAGAAACTCCTTGTTTTTACCTTCCAAGTAATTCCAGAGCTCGAACACGATGAATTTGACTAAGAAGAACTTGAAGAACAATCGGAAGTTGCTCTGGCGGTTGTCTATTTTCACTGCCATACTCTAGCCAAACTTGAAACGCGGTCAATTGTTCTTCAAAAAATGGAGAAGGCAAATGGTTAGTCACGAGGGTCTCTGTATTTATGTTGCTATTTCCGTTCGGTATTCGATTTGCTCCATTCTGGCCGTGCGTCGCTTGAATATCTTCCAGAACACCAGGCAGCTGAGTTAGGCAAAGGTCAAGCACCAAGTCCCATGCGGCCCACATAGGGTGCTAAAACAATAGATAATATTTTTCGGAAAAAGATTCGATTGTCAATCGCATGATTTACAACATTTGTTTACCTGAGACGTTGGAGGTAGTTTAGGTGAGGAAGTAGGAGTGCAGTCATAGGATCTCATGATTCTCTCAGCTAGTAAATAGTTTCGAAACAAACTGGCCACTAACAAGTCTTGGCGAAATAACCTAAACATAGACATTATTATAACCAATTAGTACAATTATTTACACTGCATATTTCGTATTGCATAAATTCTTAACGTAATTCAACCTTCACAACAAGTTACACTTACTTTTGAAACAAATGACGAGGGAGGATATTCCAAGCTATCGTATCAGTTATGGCAGTGAAAATCCAGTTCAGTTCGCCCAACATGGTTCTGCGGTCGTTCAGCTGCCCTGGAACTCTGATATACAAATGAAAATCTTGAAATTGAGGTAGATTGAAATTGAAATGCTACAATTTCGTATAGTTCAAGTCTCAAGATTTACTTTTCCATCATTTCCAAAGTGACTTTTGGAATCAGTTTATCTTTGTTCTGGAGAAGAAACCACTTGAGTGCAATCCGCATTGGAGTAGTGAGACAGGCAGTAAATAAATCTGCTGGAAGATCTGGATTCATTGGAAGAAGCTGACTCTCACCACAGGCACCCAGCTGAATGCATCCACTGAAATTAGGCGGAGGACATCCACTCAGTGCAGCAGATTTTGCTAACATTTCCTTCAAAATCAAAAAATCATTAGTACTTTGTATTTAATGTTATCTGATACATAGCTTACATTCACCGAAATAATATTGACACACATGGAGGACATGGAAGTTAAAAGTAATTACACTATACGTCATTCGTTGCCGTTAAATCTCTAAATCAAGTGAAGTTGATGTGAAGTAGTACGGCTCACAATAACTAGCAAGTCGTGGGTAGGTAAAGATCATTTAAGACAAAACACAATCCTCATGCAGCACAGGCTAGAATACAAACAGAAAGCCGTGCTGTTACACTAATTAAAATTAAGGATCAACCTTAGAACTAGACTTCCGCGGTTTCTCGTCAATCTGTAATTGAGTTAGCATTTAGCATCCCCAAAATCAATCCAATTGTTCATATTCATGTGTGAAGTTGTTAGTCAAAAAGTTGTGATTTCGTGTAAAGACGGAAGGTAAATATAAATTCGCAAGTGAAGTGACTAAAATGTACTTTGTAAAGAGAAGTATACCTCCATACCTCATATTCTCGTTCATGTTGCTCCGCAAATTGATGAAATGACTTTATGATAAGTCCTGCATTGGAACAGTCGTATACATAGATTGAAGGTGAACCCATCCACGTTTGTAGGTCATAAATACTTAGAGGAATATATTGGGTGTAATTCTGAAACGAGTCAAAGAAGGAACTGATGAAGATGAAACGTGGTTTTCAATTATATATAACTACATATATAACTGAACTGCACTTTGGGTCAATTCATACCCGATTAAACACCCATATTTCACCGTTGTTGGTGGGTTGAGGAACTCCATGCCCGTTGTAGTGAAAAAGTACTCGCTCGTCCTTTGCATTGCGTCGCAGAGAAGAACACAGTTTCTTGACTTCATCCACAGTTGGATCTAAGCTGGTCTTGTATCGAGCTCTCGGTTGCCATCTGCGAAGTCAATTTAATGTTTACTACTACATATATGTACTTAGTTGTTATATATGTAGTAGTTAGTTAGATATAATATTCACGTCTATTACAAATTCAGAAATGTGCATGTGCAGCCATGTACCTTTCATATTGCTTTTGAAGAGTGTTCCCGATAGTCTCCAGAGCTTTTTGAGGACTGAGCGACAGGGGATCTGAAATAAGTCATGAATAGTAAACACGACAAAATCCGAGTGTCCAAAGCACATTTGACTGACGAATACGAATGAATTACGAATCACGAGTGATGATATAATCAATGACATCATCACATAATTTGTAATTAGAGAACAAACTGAATTTTGTACCAGTGACCGTTGTATCATTTATAGAATAATTCAAATTCAATGTCACACCAAACCGAGGCAATCCCGCAAGGCAAATCACAAGATTCTAATCGAGATTAGTGTTATTTGTTATTCTGCTTACCTATCCAACACTCAAGCCGGGCACAAGGCTGTGTTTTACTGATTCCTGGAGGATCCACTCCAACATTGAGACAAATTACTAAGGCCACGCTTACTGTTTTCATCTGGAAAAGAATGCAATGCATAACTTAACCAAACGTAGAAATATTTACATTATTTTGTATACTACTAGCGTCAACAATCAATAATTTAAAATCATTCATCATTTGACACCGCCAGGCTGGGCCTGCCTATGTCCTAGCGTTAGGATTACAGGTACGCTTGCATACGGCTAGGGTGTAGGGTAAAAAGCTTGATTATGGATGAGGTCAAAATTTCGAGAGATTCTTACCCGTTCTTTCATGCGCCATGTCTGTGGTGATGTCTCGGTTCCTTCAATTTTTTCGTTGTGCCGCTTATGAGAGAAAGCCTTGGGAAGTTTCCAATCATATTCATCCGTCAATAGCTCTTCCTGGTCCTCGCCTTTAAACTTGAGTTCTAGTACCCGGTCCAAAGAGGCCATAACTCTTGGTTACGCGTTCCGTCTTATCGTCGTCAATGCTAATGCTCTTTGGTTTTTCTACTTTAACTTGGTCTTCGGGTCACGCTGAAGGCTACAGAACAGCTGGAGTGCACGATCTTTGTCTGTAGTTTCTTGTTTTAATTTTAGAGCTTTCAAGCTAAAAAATGTTACGCAACTTGAAATTGTAATCCCAAAAAAGTCAAAAGTAAAGTCAAAAAGTTTGTCCATCTACTTCATGCTTTGCCTACAATTTAGTGCAACTACATCGGATCTCCCGCCACTCCACCCTAATCACACGCAGTTCACACAAATTCGGTTCTCCCGTTACCCCATCCCAATGTTCACTTGTCGTTGAACACGTATTGTATAATAATTGGAAATTATTGATTTAAATTACGTACTTACTTACTTACTTTGCAGATCCGAATTAATTGGTAAATTGTAATTGTGATGAATACTGGAAATTTATAATCTACGTATATTAACTTTCAAAAATTTTAAACTTCAGCTTTTTGAGAAATTTTACTCAAAATTGGTGTAGCTGCATTTTATCATTTTAAAAATAAATTGTCTAAAAATAGAACACATTAGTGCATAATTTGTAATTGGTCATTTGTAATTTCAAAACTAACTACGAAAATGGAGCAGTAATTTGCGTAATTTGTAATTGAATTATTTATATTTATAGTTTGGGATTTACGATTTCACAGGTGACAGGTGACATGTCACCTCGTATAAAACTACAGTTCACGGCTTTCTAAGATCTTACAATAATATAATATCTACTGAATCACCAAATGGCATTGAAGTTCCATGTTTTATATCGCAATTTTGGTAATTACACCGTAGTTCATATGCAGTAAATAGCGAATGTCTGCCAAACGTGAGTTTGCTAGTATTCATATTTTAGTTTTCATGAATATGCTTGCATGTACGAACAGTTACCGTAAACATACATAAATTCAAGGGGATTTTAATTTAGCTTGTTTTCGTTAAATATAAATCGAAATTATAATTTCCTTGCATGAAACACATTTGTGCTTAATGAACCTTAACCGTAATACAATTAAATATGATCGAAATGAGAAAAGTTTTTAATTTCATGAATAGAATTCATAATTTGAAGTAGTGTACACAATTCACAAACTTCTTTTCAATCGAACATATCAAATCTCCTATTCCTGAAGTAGAGTTGAAGAGGGATAATATTTTAGTCCCATCTAGCTTATCTTCGAACTACAGTATGATTATAAAAATAATTTCATATCATACGTACAGCACTATTTTTGTACACAGCATGAGAACAAGAGTGAAGGCTTAAGTGTCTGTTGAAGTTGAAACGATATGGTCCATACCAGTTCTATGCCCAGGAACCAATGAACCAACGTCCAACTGTCTAACTATATTCAGAGTGACATGCTGTAATTTCCATTATCACTTTTCTTTCAATGCCAATACCTCGAGTCTAACACGTATACTATTCACAAAGAACGACTAAGAAAAAAGTTTTTCAAGTAACAGGAAATCTAGTAAATGTGGTTTGCGGTGTCAATACAGGTAATTCCGCTGCTCAGCATGCATGTGGAGAGCATCAGGGAAATCGTCTCATTTGAAATATTTAAATTGAGTTGTGCTGAGTGAGCAGGGCAGGTCAAAGTTGAAACTGAAAGAGTAAACCACTTGTTTAAGCTATTATTACTTAAAATAGAAATTCAAATGGTTTATCCGAAGAAATCCGACTCAAGTTAAGTTTTAAGTGAATGAGAGCTGTAAAGCTTCCGAACTTGAGCCAGATAGCAGAAGCCCTTCAACTTATCGTAATTACACTCGACGGTTAGCAGGCACGTGCGAAGACCAGACCAAAAGTCAGTACCTAAATCATAACTTTCTTCGCGGGATATGAAGCAAGTTGAATATAGTAAAGTCAAATTACGTAAATACCTCAACTTTGCGTAATACGAAAATATAATCAGTAATATATGGAAATTCAACTTCTCCATGGGTGATTTCCAACGAGGCAGCTTTCTCTTTTGCCTGCACAACTTTCTCCACGCCCTTGAGTCCTCTCTCTACTTTTTACACAAGAGCCGATGTGACTTGTTAGTTCTATTGTACTATACATAATACATCATCGTAATCTTTTTTTGATTTTTTAGTAACCAAAATCCAAATAGAAAGCAACCAGATGGAAAAATTTGAACTAATTCCAAATTTCCTGAGCCAGTCCAGAGTCCAAGGTTTTTATGTTGCTACGCTACCGACTTGACATCCAAATATGGACATTTGAAAGTTGAATATGACCCAAGACAGGATGTTTTGGACTTTCGTCTTGAAAATACACTAATTTGTAACTATATTTGCTCGATTGTTTCGCACATCCGCTGCCGCTCTCCTTTACCCAGCGTCGATGGAGATGGCTTGTGGATGAAACGTGCCGAGCTCACGTTTTGCAACATTCATTTCATTGGTGGTTCCACAAGTCTCATGTTCATACAATTGTGTATGTAAATGTAAACAAATACCTGGAGTTCTAAGAAGGCCAAATTCGAAAAAGTGGACATGTGAGAGGCGGAGATATTGGGAAACATGTACATGTGCAAGGCATATGAGCCAGCTCGTTCCACGAATATTGATGACGAAACAATGAAGATGTTTCAAAATATTCGGTTCCAATTTCTGTGTAAAATGTGTTATTTTTAGGGCATTGGTCAAATTCGATTTACTACGTCTTAGCCAGAACACTCCGCCTCCGCTCTGCACAGTGGCTATAGCTGTGTGCTCTGAAAAGTCGTACGAATAGTCATGGGTTCAATCAGACCAGGTTTTCGTAGACATTGGTAAATACATTTGGACGGAGTTTAGTAGATAAGACATGTGGTGGATGTGTTTGGGCACAAAATCAATTCCTCGACTGGAGCAATTTGGGATAGGAAATAGAAGCCGTACATGATGCATGACCCAAATTGAGAAATGGGCTTATTAGCTATTCATCAAATTCTACTTTCACTCCCTTTCATCTCATTTCATATCTCTGCCTATCTCTGCTTTCCTTTGCAGTACCACTCCTCTGGATTGACTGGAACATTGTAAAGCACTCTGTCCCCTTGAAAGCCACTGTCACAACCATACATCCATACAGGGAACAATCAGATCCCACTAATAGTCCTTGCACATCTTCACTTTGTATTCCGCCATTTCCTGCATACTTTCTCCAATAACCCAGAATTTCCGTGCTTACCTTTCACCGTAACAAATATTAGAAAAACAGTTATTTTCAGTTTCAGCGCTAGAATAATTATTAAGCTATTTTAAAATTTGTACAAATTGGTAGGTTGTATTATAATTTTATTAATAAACAACATAATTATTAATTTTGTATTATTTTAACACCAATCGACGATTCATGCATCCATGTATGGAACAATCAGATCCCACTAATAGTTCTTGCACATCTTCACTTTGTATTCCGCCATTTCCTGCATACTTTCTCCAATAACCCAGAATTTCCGTGCTTACCTTTCACTGGATGAACCAACAAAGGGAAAACAGCGTTTTTCTCAACGCTAGAATAATTAAGTTATTTTAAACTTTATATAAGCTGGCACTTTGTATTTTATCTTTTTTATAAACACATAATAATTAATTTAGTATTTAATCCTGCATTTTTTCTCCACTAACCCAGAATTTCCGTGCTTACCTTTCACCGTATCAACAAATATAAGAAAAACAGTGTTCTTTTCAACGCTATAATACTTAAGCTATTTTAAAATTTGTTCAAACTGGTATGTTGTATTTTATTTTTATTTATAAGCAAAATAATATTTAATTTTGCATTATTTTAACACCAATAATCCTTTCACCTTGAACATCTTCACTTTGTATTGCGCCATTTCCTTCATACTTTCTCCAATGACCCAAGATTTCCGTGCCTACCTTTCACCGGATGAACCATATCAGGGAAACAGTCTGATTTTCAGCGGTAGAGTACTTAAGCTATTTTAGAATTTGTTCAAATTGGTATTTGTATTTTAATTTATTTTATAATCCAAATAGTAATTAATATTACATTATTTTAGCACCAGTCAGTGATAAGAGGAAGCATTCAAAGCAGAGAAAGTTCGAACGCAACCTGGAATCCATATAACAATCGGTATCTGTCTGCCGCGTGAAACGTGTGATAGTGCTTCATGAATTAGCTTGTGTGTCGTGTACACGTATTCGTGTTTTGTGTGGATTATGGGATGCAGGGTGGCTGGACGAGTTGTATAGAAGAAGGGATAATGAGATTGGGTTATCCAGCGGGTTTGGAGCTCCATTGGCTTCTGTGTCTGTCTGTCACTATGAGGACAGAAGGAGGCAGACAGGCGGGTAGTCAGAGAAACGTAGTTTCTATTGAACATGACGACGAGGAGTTCCAGGTGGGTTGTCGAAGGCTCAGTACGAAACAGGAAGACGCATTAGGCAAGTCTATGGAGACGAGCAGTACGTGAAAAAAAACAGGAAAAAGTTCCATTTTTCTGTGTATGCAGAAGTGGACTACCAACTTTCTCCATCAGTCCGTCCTAAGAACCTGTCTGAATGTAAAAAAGCCCCTTTGAAGGTTCTGCATGGACATCCTGACTCTATATGCCAAAATAACATCCAGATAATTACATTTTCCTTCTTTCTGTCTCTTCCTGCTTCACCCCTTTTTCTCCTTCTTCCACTCCCTAGCCTATCATCATTCACTCAATTTGGGAATTACGGGATTTCAGGCCGCACCAGCCGCCCCAGTCCAGTTGTTAGAACAGAACCCGCACCGACCAGACACACACCAACCCAGTCACCACACAGAGCTCACACGGGAAATTGAGTTCAGATCCAGTCAAGCCAAGTTGAAGTTCGGAAATACAAACACGAGGGTTGTGTCAGGAGTTCTTCTTGTCCATTTCTAAAAGTGAGAATTGATAACCCAGATAAATTCCAATTAATTAACTCTAATTTTCGCCACACCCAAACACTTAACTCGGTTCAAGGTCTAAATATTAGTGCAAACGATTTTATTTTAATAAGATTTATCAAGAATATTCACGAATGGCAGTTGAAGTACTCAAAATTCAGAGTTAAAAGGAATCCGCTTACTTTTCTGTTTATTGCCCTGAGCTGAGCTTTACAAAATCTTATTAGTAGAATGGGAATCATTTGAGTACACAAAGAAGCCGCTCTTTCAAAGAAAATGCTCGTGCTCTTTTCCATTCACATGGGCAAGACTTGAATGCTACTGTACTCCGAAATGTCTTGACATTTTCTGTGGAAAAGCTTCTTATTTTTCAATGCATTCAAAATATTTGAGCTAATAATTTTAAAAAAATTGTAGCAAAATAGATTCCTTCTCATGAATGATTTGATTAGGCGTTAAATCACTGACTTCAGCCCAAGCTATCAATCGCCCTTCAAAAACCCATAAACACAATAGAGAAAACCGCGTGACACAACCCTCGGAGCGATTGGTACAGGGCAGACGAGGCCATCCGGAACACAATAGGAGGAGAGGTGTCGTCTGAGAACTTCCGATAAAACCTAATCACTACAGGATTTGATTAGTATATAATGGAATAAGCCGATGGGCTCGAGTCCCTCGTCCTATCAGCCCAGAACTACACGTACTACGTAGGGGGAACTTCGTGCTCTGGCCACTCTGCATACTCTCTGCATCCACATTCAGAATTCAGAACTGAACCCAGGAGACCTGACTTGCACGTAGAGCTCGAGCCTCCAAAGTACAATACACACTTCTGCCGGATGCCAGCGTAATTGTCAATCTCATGTTTCAACTCAGTTGAGTTGAGGCTAAACTCCCATGAACTTGGGCTGAGACTGCTGCTGCTGGTGAAGAGGACGAGTTGAGTGAGCAGTAGTCGACTCCAGGACGTACCAAGGACTTGTCCATCCTCAGGCTCTGTTCCAGACACCCTCGGTTTTTGAATTGCTTCCACCAAAAACACCGCCTTCCAGAAACATTACCTGTTGGACTGAACTCTGCCAAACATGGCCTACTTTCAATCAAGAACGCTCTATCAAATCATAGCGGTCATGGAAATTGTAAGTACCAAATTCAATTTTCATCAGTTCAACGTCAGTCCAATTTAATTACAAATTAATGTAAATAATAATTGTGTTTGGTTCCAACAAGATGATCTTTAGGCCTATATGGTCGTGTTGAATTATGTTAAATTTTAAACCTTTTTTCGTCTGGCGTGAAGAGATTCGAGAATATATTGTTTTGATTTTTGGTTTTCCCTGTGCCACGAGTCCAACATTGGGAGCAATTTGAACCCATTATAATGTCAAATGTTGGGAAAAAGGGAATCCGAAATGTAGGGTTTTATTCTGTTTGGTTTGAGGTAATTTAAGCTCTCGTTTCCCAATACATACGGTAGAAAACAAGGCCTATCTGGGTCTGTCTGGAGTAAACTCGTGAATATTTGAGGAGTGACTACCAAATTGTTCCAATATGAACAACAGTTGGTGGGGATTTTGGGTATATTTGACAGTCCTCAATTTCCTTCGAGGTCGAGACACAAAACACAAATAATTCCACTTCTTCTCACATAAACAAAAGATAAAAGGACGGTAGCGATAAACCAGAGAATGTCGGCTACATTTTATGCTTCAAGTTTCAAGCACATCAAAGTGTTTGGATTCTTCTAAGCCTATTCTTTGTTTTGTTTCTGTTCATAAGCTTGTATTCAGCAAAAGCTGAGCATATCTGTATTTCCAGCGTTTTAAATAATTAAAAGCCAGGTGTAGTTTCTCGTCTTATGAATTCATTATGGCCAGACTCTCCCACTCGCACCCAATGATTCAACAAATAAAATTGAGCCTTTCCTAAACGGTGAGGCAGGATGGGCTTGGGATGTACAGTACAGTAGTAGGCAGATGCATTATACAATTTATACGGGATATGGTCTGGACTGGACTAGATAGGCAGGTAGTACAACCTGTACAGTATATGGATGTTTTCCTTTTTTGTCTGCCTTGAACCTGCTGCACCCACACCAAAGGAAGAACTCGTGTCTTCTGATGCTTGTGCGCAGTTTATCAGGTCTTGGCTTTGAGTAATTACAATGGAAATGGACTTAACATATAAAAAATACCAGGCGAAATGAACAGGATTTAAGTAAGGAAGTGTTGATTAGAGCTGTCGTCTGTCACGAATCCAGACAACATCATAATAGTCATAATCCCATATGTAACACAAACATGACTCCATCTCCGTTCCTGCAAATAGGTTTATGAGTTGTGAAAGTACATGCGTGAGATGAATGGGGGGTGATGCATAAAATTAGCAGGCTTAAGTTCCTGCTGAGCTGGCACTCCGTCTTTCTAAATCAATGTACTATTGGAATCTGCGGATCTGTGAATCTGCTTAAGATGATAATGTAGATCTGGTAGATGGATTTAGGTCGAGTCTGTTGAAATATGGACAGTCTGTTTATTTTGTACTATTTTAATCCTTTTTTTCATGTTTTGCAGTTATTCTCCATCGTCATCCTCATTTTTGCTATTAAGACCATTGTACACTTTGTCGATCTGGATGATGAGGCGTTTCGAGAAGGAAGTCAAATTCTTTTATGTAAGAATTCAAACATTATGAAATCCTATAATTAGAATTAATATATTTAA
>JAQFYU010000760.1:0-18878 GCA_034694905.1 Ceratophysella granulata | reverse complement strand
TCTGCTTCGGGAAAAATCACGGACGGACAGACAGACAGACAGACGGACAGACAGGACCATCCCATAAGACCTTTTGGTCTAAAATGGAGTCTAGCATATTACTCCCAATTACTGACGCTGAAAACTACTGTCTCGAACGAATCAAGCATGATCCTACGCAAATAAAGACTTTTAGATATTTTATCAAATTTCTCATCATCATCATCCGCCTCCTCATTTTTCTGATTAATTTACTACACATTGAATACATAAATAAACAATAATTTGAGTAGAAGGTTGTTGAATTAAGCTCATGTTATACTTTTACGTTCAACAGGTTTGTTTGTTCATTCATCATTCGTTATTTTATCCTTAACGCAAAACTAAACAATCATCTCATTCTTTACTCAACTCATCGCACCTGCTTGCTCCTGCTCAGCAGCTCAAGCTCATCTCAAACAAAGCAGTTACAGATTACAGAAGATCACAACATAATTTCTGTCAGCGTGCACAGTGCGCTTGTGCCCAGATTAGATTATTCACAGGATAATAACGGCAAGTATTCTTCACATTTCACCATAAGATAATAATCAATTGCATAATACACATGTTACAGACTGAGTATGAAAGTTACTAACTTTGGCTTAGTGAGCCGTTCCAAACTTAAACCAAGTTATAACTTTAATAAACTATTTTAGAATTTTTGTTGAAAGTATTTATTGATTCTTCAGCAAAGATTATTAATGTTTAGAGAACTCTTTTTTCCAATTCCGATTTGATTTATTACAGCTTACTTGACTTTCTTGTCGGATTGATCAATTGTTAAAAATTCTGGAGCACGTGGAATGCAAAAGAATTGGTACTATAGTATTTTGCTGGTCAATACGAATTACAGTCTAGGTCGGGCTAATATGGTGTAACGGTGTAAGTGACTTCTTTGAGCATCTTCTGGGTTGGTAGTACTGATAGGCCTAGGTCGGTATAAGGTCTTAAATCGCAATCTCAATCGCAACTCATATTTAACTTTAATATTCATCTATGTAGCAGATAGGTATTAAAATTATTAATTATGTTTACTGATATGATTTTCCACCTGCTCATTGCTTATAAAATGTAAAAAATTAAAGAAGAAAGAAATCCAAATATTTGTGAACAAAATTTGTAATAGCGACAACATTCGTGAAACCAGAAAAGTGAATAAAATAGCGCCAACTTTCCAAATTAATTGCGCAGACTTATTTGTAGAGCATTATTCAGAATTTGATTGATCTTTGTCTTTAAATGGACTGCTAATGAATGAAATGCAATTCATATATACAAATGATACATGCATATAGACCTAGGCGGCTTGTTCGGTAATTTTGGAAGGGGTATCGAATTCGCATCCAATTTGAACCAAATTTTTAACAAAGGTGTAGAATAATATTATAACAGTATATGCCAAATTTGAGCGAAATCCATGCCATTTTTTTCGATTTGATTTTTGAATTTGCATGCATTTGCACCAAATTTCGCGAAAAAAAGACGAAAAAAACGTTGCATGGATTTCGCTCAAATTTGGCATATACTGTTATAATATTATTCTACACCTTTGATAAAAATTTGGTTCAAATTGGATGCGAATTCGATACCCCTCCCAAAACTACCGAACAAGCTGCCCCAGGTCTGGATGATATAGCTTCAAGTAGTCACAGCAGCTGACGGGTAGTTATGCATGATGTTGAATGTCGTAATTGTGTTGAATTGTATTATTTATTAAGAAATACAGATTCACGTGTATTGACTTTTAGACGGCAGCCCGATGTCGTAACAAATTAATCACAAACAAGCACAATTCTGCTCTTGAAATAAGAGGATCGCTAATGATTTAATTCAAATACTGTAGGTATCATTCCAATCCAACACCGCGTAATGACTTTTACAACACGAGTTCAGAGAATTAAACACGAATCTTCGTATTAAATTAAATTAAAATTGAATTGATAATTGATGAATTGACGGTTTATTTGGCGAAGTGTTCGTGTCTGTAACATATGAATTTGAGAACTGAATTTTCTGTGAGAAAGAGCGAGAGCGAGAGACGAACAAGAGACAACCGAGCGAGACCACCAGTCTTCCTTTGACCGTTGGGGTTGGAGATTCTCGAGTCGATTCTCACTCGAGTCTCGAGTCGAGTGCTTTTATTCGTTTCTTTTTCTCTCGTTGTTCGTTGTGATCATTTACCTTACCACCACGTCAACAACGTGCAAGTCTCAAGACCAAGTCCAACGTCAACCTTCACTGCCAAGCCAACTAACTGCCATCGTCTTTTATATTATCTCATTGCCGCAGCATATGTGTATTGCCTTGCCTCGTATCGTTGTTAATCCACAGTCAGTAGAAGTACGGTGTGCCCAGGAAAACAGAAATTATCCGCCTTCTATTTCCCAGTCTTATAAAGCTCAAAATTACTGTCGAAATTACAGCACGTATCGGAATGGACTCTTGGAGTTTGTTGTAGAAGGTCTCGGGTCGCTAGACTGGGTGTGGAGGCTAGTCCACCACCACCACATCAACATTCTCAATTTTCAACTTTGAAGTAAAGATGGGAGACGGGGATGAGACATGCGTTCGTGTGGCTCTCAGGTAAATCATCTCATCAGTCATTCATAACCTAATAATCACCAATCACTTCAATTGCTATCAACTACATTCACATTAGAAGCAAATAAGTACGCAATAATGAGATGAGACAAAGATTATCAATAAGTAATTCATAATGTGTAATGTGTTTGAATGTTGAATGTTGAAGCGGGGTTACGGTTAGTTAATGTTCTTGCCATAATACTGGTGTGCTGAAAAGTGTTCTACATAGTATACATAGTTCGGAATGAATAGCTCACTTTCACGTGTTACGCTTTACACCTTACGCAGTACGCAGCCATCAGCCGTCAGTTCACAGTCCAGCTCAAATGTCATTTGATTGTTCAATAATCTCCCTCATTGTCACTTAAATCCCAGTTTGATACTTAATTAATTAATGTTAGTTGAGTAAGCCTTTTGGTTCATTTCTAATTTAAAATTAAAGTTCTTTGTTGCCTATTGCTAGTTGGCCCTCTACCTACATCCTCAATCATAAGGGTTCCTCGTTCATCTTTAGGCATAGTAAGCGATGCATGGGTCACAATTAATAATCTTAACACACAGCCTATGGACATGGACAGGCACTAAATATAATGACAAATTGGTCGACGCCTGAGCCACAAAAATCCGAGGTTTTCCCAAATGTCCTCAATACAATATGTCTCCTTTATTTCTACTTCGGTGTTTGTATGTTGTATTAAGTAAGTACCCAATTTAATGAAGTGCCAACATCCTATAGTTTATATTTGGCTTGTAATTCCTTCAGAATCCGACCTCGTAATGCTCGAGAAGTAATAGACAGCTGTCAGTCGTGCACCTCAGTGACACCTGGACAATCACAGGTTTGGATTGGAGGAACACATGCATTCACATATGATTCCGTATTCGATACAGATGCTCAACAAGAAGAGATATTCACTTCCTTGAAATATCTCGTAGAAGGATGTATCGATGGCTACAATGCGACGATTGTCGCATACGGACAAGTGAGTACATACTTAAATTGACCCTGATTCTGGTTTAAGTTTTATTCGTGTATGTAACTCAAAACTTCACACTGTCCTACGTGTTACTTCGCGAATATATGTATCAGGCCGAAGAAGTGTGATATAAAACACATTTATAGTATTAAATTCAGCATTATCGAATGATTCCTCGTAATTTTGTTAATTTCCTTCATACAATCTTTACACAGACGGGTTCCGGAAAAACATACACGATGGGGACTGGCTTTGACATCGAGAATCTTCATACTACAGAAGTTTCTGATTCCCAAGGCATAATTCCTCGCGCTGTCCACTACTTATTCGACTTAATTCAGGATCGTAAAAGTACGGCAATAGAAAATCACCAAGCACCACCTGATTTTAAGATCAATGCACAATTTGTGGAGCTGTATAACGAAGAAGTTTATGATCTGATTGGAGGAGAGCCGAAGGTAATTTAATTAGTAGTGCAGGTAGAATGTGATTCTCGTAAGTAGTTGAAATTATTCCTCTGACGCTTCCCTTCGTATGAATGTAACTCAATTGCATGCACACGCATACGTTAACAAGATGCGAGTCTGAGTTGGCTAAACTGTTCTTGACCTTGTGGAACTAACAATTTTATTGAAATGTTCGTCACTCACTCGTCAACTACTACAATATTGGCCTGCTATATATGGGCATCTCAAGATCTAAGCTTGGCAAACACCTTTCACTTAGGGCAGGTGTTGTGCATATAGTTTGTACTTCGTTGGATATGTAAAACGATTCATAGCACTTTGTCCGTCCATACTTATACTTCTACTTATAGCCAAATGGCGTATCATTCATATATTGTATTAGTAAAGCCAAACGTTGCCAAGCCTGAAACTATTTCGCCTTTCTTGATTTATAGAATTTTAAGAAAGGAAACAATGGAATCAAAATTCATGAAGACTCCAGTGGTTCTATTTATATGGTTGGAGTTGGAACCAAGGCAGTATCAAATGCAGACGGAACAATGGAGTGCTTGCGGGCAGGCGCCTTATCCCGCACCACGGCAGCAACAAATATGAATGACACTTCTTCTCGTTCCCATGCTATTTTTACACTACACATTACTCAGACACGAGTAGGAAAAGGAGACGACGTTAGTGACTTTGCACATTTATATGTACGTAGTAGTACAGCTCATGCGAAAAGGTGACTGAATTTAGTTTGTTCAATCCAGGAAAATGACAACGTTCCTGAACTTGAAACATTATCTGGAAAATTCCACTTCGTTGATTTAGCTGGAAGTGAACGCCTGAAGCGCACGGGAGCTGTCGGAGATAGAGCAAAAGAAGGAATTTCAATTAATTGCGGTTTATTAGCTTTGGGAAATGTCATATCAGCACTCGGTGACAAGTCGAAGAAAGCTTCACATGTACCTTACCGTGACTCCAAACTAACACGCCTGCTCCAGGACTCGCTGGGTGGAAACTCCAGGACTCTGATGATCGCTTGCGTGAGCCCATGTGACCGAGATTTTGTGGAAACACTCAGTACACTCAAATATGCCAACAGAGCGAAGAATATCAGAAACAAAGTTACTATAAATCAAGACAAGAGTTCCAGAATCGTTACAATGCTTCGACAAGAAATCGTCAATTTACAGCTGGAAATATTTGATCTCAAGCAGGTGAGCGCGGTTAACTTTAATATGTTCTTTAAAATGTTCTTTCATATTTAATTCAAGCTTGTTTTCTTCGTATCTCATAAATTGCGTTGGTGGATTCTTTCAATCTTGCATTCCAGTTACTTTTGGTAGGATAGTTAAAGTTCTATTGTATTCCCCAAAAGTAATTTGTAATTTGAATGCAATCAATATGTTTGTATTTGTACTATATTATTTAATTTCCTATTCACTTTATAAAAAGTATTAAACCATCAATACATCTCTATGTATGTATTGGAGCTTCCGTCTGTCAGTCCGTCGGCCTGCTTGTGTCCGACTTCCTCTGCACTCTGTGGCGAAGTCTGGTGAAAGGCAACTTTAGATTTTACTATTGTTGAGAAAATACTATAACTACTATAACTCTCTCAACTTCACCATAACCACTGTTCGGGTAGTTTCACAAAGAGCGCTCGTTCGTAAACCCTAGCGTTGCTTATTTTTAATTTTCAGGGTCGTAGAGCTGTCACAGCGAATGGAGAGGAGGTGGAGACTGATACCCACCATGAGAACGTGATGCTAACGAGAGAGTAGGAAGGTCTGCGACTGCGTGTCCATGGTTTACAAGAAACGGTGGATAGATTGACAGCGAGCAATGCGAGTTTGCAGACCGAAAAGGTGACGGCCTGTTGGGCAAGCTCTGATGCGGATATGGGAACAATAGTAAAACAGTACACACTAGACATAGAGGAGCTCAGAGCCAAACTCTGTGAATCTGAGGCAACCTGTGAACTTCTTCGGAAAAGGAATTCAGGACTTGCCTCCGCTTCATCGCCGCGTGTCGCCATGAGTAGTCGTCCTGGAACTGCCACCTCTGCTTCTGCGTCTGAAATGGTTACTCAAAGTGAATCCGTGAAAACTTTGTTAGAACTTGCAAGTCAAGAGATCGTTAGCGACAAACAGCTCCTAGAAGAGCTCTACTTGAAGAAAGATAATTCTGAGGACTCCGAAGAAGAGGATCTAGACTGCAGACTGGCCAATATCACGGAGAATATTAGTACGAAAGAGAAACTACTTGAAAGCCTCCAAGCTTCTGAGCAGAGAATGATTCAGGTAAAAGCTGAATATGAACAAAAACTTGCTTGTTCTGCAAATAAAATTAAACACACGGAAGAGGAGAGGGATGCTGTACTGGCAAATCACAAGTCCAATAGCAGCGCCTCAAACAAAGTAAAGCAAGTTAATCAGGATTACGAGCTGAAGTTGGCTGAACTACAGAGAGAAAGAAAGAGACTCATTGATGCTCAACGTGAGCATCACCGTCTGAATAAGCAGAATATAAACTACGAACAAGTGATTTCTAGACTTAAAATGGATGTTGAATCCATGAAGAAGACCAAAGTCAAATTGATGAACCAAATGAAGGAAGAAAATTTAAAATGGCGTGAGTCGGAGGCCAAGAAATTAAAAGAAATAGCACACCTTAAGAAAGATCAAAGAAAGAAAGACATTAAAATCCAAAGCCTTGAGTCTCGTGACAGAATGAGAGATGGAGTGCTGAAGCGGCGGCTGGAAGAAGTCAGTGCTTTAAAAAAGAGACAACAAATGAGTAAGAAAGTGGCTGGAAAAGTTGTTAAGAAGTTTTCCCCTGTCAAAGCGAAGAAGCGTTGGGGTGAATTGAAAACGAACATCATGAAGGACGTCACAATGAAGACCAGTGTTGAGTCGCTAGAACGGGAAATGTTGCAACAAATTAATAACCGAACTTACATCATGGACGAAATTGCCACCTTGAAAGCCAGTGATACTGGTGACGTAAACGACATCAATGACCAGCTCGACACGTTGACAGCTACTCTGGAATACACCGAGGAACAAATTGCTGACATTCAACGAAGCCTCCTTGAAGCGGCTTCCAGTAAGGACGACGTTATTGATGCAGTGCAAATGGAACATGTAATCGAGAATTTAACTCAGGATGAATGCGGATATGTCCTCCAGAAGATGTATGAGCACACCGTCGAGAATCTCGCCGCTTCAAGTGCTTCAACTAGACGTGCGAATACGCTTGAAGAGGATAAGAAGAAGGTGGGCATATATGTGGATATTTCTGGTCAATAGATAAATCAGCTTCAGTAAATTAACAAATATTTACACTTACTAATTGTTTTCCCCCAATTAGCTAGATAATGAAACTGCCATTCTGCGAGAGCTGCTCCTGCACTTGTACAGCAAAAATGCTGCAGATGACCCTGATCTACCTCCCGAGCTCGCCGTTCACTTACAAAATGTACGGGCAGGAAAGAGTCTTGGACTAGTTGATCTACCCGTCGCAGAAGTAGTAAATGTGCCAGCGAACGAGAGGTACTTGTTTTAATAAATTCGGTTCTTTCCTTGTAGAATAGAACCTAGATAAATAAACGTGTTTCTCTGTCTCTTCCTTCGCGCTTTATCTAACCATTTCAGTCGAGATCAACTGGAGGAGATTTATTTATTAACACTTTTCTTAACAAGTTTGAGTTTGATTTTCGTAATTCTTATTTACAATGAGTTGAAACAGTGGAAACAATTTTACTTTACTTTGTTTCATTGAATATTTTGTTCTACCCGAATTCCTGCACTCCCCGCCAATTTAAGCAGGAGACAGTTGAATGGTTGCAAACCCAATGGCAACACTACATTCGTCGAGTCTTCCATTCAGTATCCCATGGAGAAGCCAATGTCTAGAAAGGCGAGGCGGCTGACCTCAACGACACAAGAATTGCTGGGAGGACTCAGTGCTCAAATGGACACAGCAGGGGAAAGCAGTAGCGTATTCCGTAAGATTCAAACATTGTTACCATCTTCGTCTTGTACTTGTTTGACTATTCTTGTATCTAACTCAATATTTTACATCTTTAGTAAAACCTCGGGTGCCAGTTCTGAGCGGAAGTTCAATGAGAAGCACAGTTGGAAGAACTGATTATCGGTAAGCGGGTTTACGATACGATTATACCTCCATCAGAAGAATCAATGTTTAGTGTGTTTAATAGTGTATGTTTAGTAGATTTATATATCTCCGAGTGTTACTACTTTCAGACACGATCGTCGGCGTGATACCTACAGCATATTACCGGACGCTTCGCGGTTCTTAAACCCCAATGCTGAAACTAATGGAAAAACTAAACAAACTCGGCCTTCCTCGCAAATTAATGCTGTTAATACAGAAACTCAAGCTCAAAGCACTAGTACTTCGACCTTGCCTGTTGAGGACTTTGATCTTAACACAACATTTCTAGTGTAAATACGATACATAAATTCAAATACTAAATTGCTCTGTTCAATTACATTTCACATCGGAGGAATTAACTCACTAATAATCTATGTACTAATCTTCTTACCTTGTGTAGCGAACCTACACCTACTTCTGTAGTAGTTGCTGGGTTAACCCCGCCTGGCTCTCCTAACACAATGAAGAGATCAATGCGAGATGAGAACGTATTCCAAAGATTAGCATCAAATACTGAAATTCCAGTGACGACAGGACTTATTAAGCCTGTGGTATCCAATAGGGTAAGTGTAATATTGTACATAATATGACAATATTGAGCGAGCGGTCCACTTTACGTTTATGTAAAGCGGTCCACTTTACGTCAAGCTACGTTTATGTTCTATTTATATTCAATAAACTTCTTCTCCACAGGGATCTCGATCGCCGTTTCAAAATACTCACGTAGCTGAGGGCCATTGTAAATCTGTACTTTCTCTAGTCGCGACTGATCAGAAGTTGTTTACCGGTGCTAAAGGTGAGTCGGAATATTAATATTATTATGTTCCCATAATATGACCATCTCTCAAATTAAGGGTTAAGAAATGTGATCAGTGATATATAAAGGATGTTGCTCACAAGTCACAACCACATTGACTATTTTGAGAAATAAAGAATTCCCTCCTAAGCTTGGAAAATTTAAAAAAAAGCAAGCCACAACGAAATAAGTGAAAGATAAATATTCAGATGTAAATGCGTAATTTACTCTCCTTCATGCAGATGCTACAGTGAAAGTGTGGGATTTGGAGACTGGTGTGGAACTCAATACTTATACGGGCCACCCGAACAATGTGACCTGTGTCCAGTATCACGAAGATACTCAAATTCTAGCAGCTGCATCGTCTACCTACATAAAACTGTACGACATTAGAGTCCAGAACTGCATTAAAACCTTGACATCATCTGGACGCTGTATTGGTGATGATGTTCAGCTGGATTCAAGCAGCCGAATTCCTCAATTGAGTGGTGAAATGCAAATTACATCAATGGCTATGTCGTCAAATAATTTATACACGAGTTATGGAGAGAGAGTTCGAGCCTGGGATATAAGGAAGCATACTTCGTTTGGTCTTCTTACTGCGAAACATCAATCTCAGATCATGTGCATGGCAGCTAGATCCTCGGAAGACAAGCGTATTCTAGTTACTGGAGCAAAGGATCACTACATCAAAGTAAGTTTCATAAGGCATTTGACATTTATGTTGAGCTCAACTAAAAATATTAAGAGTATGCTCCAAATTAGATGAGTTGGGTCTAATGGGGCTGAGATCCTTGAAAATAATGTGGCAAGCTGAGGACGATAGACGAGGCAGGAAATAAAGAGAAAGAGTAGTGGAGGGACCAGCAGCAGCAGCAGACTCTAGCAAGGATGCAGGGACATGCATGAACGTAACCAAATCCCACACTCAGCATCAGCAGACGGGCAGGAAATAAAGAGAAAGAAGAGTTGTGGAGGGACTAGCAGACTCGAGGGTGGATGCAGGAACATGCAAACATCGGTTTGCCCAAGAGTATCCTTTGCTGCATTTTTGGCGGTAGTTTGAATCTAGTCAATATAGTATTTTGTGGTGGCTCTACTCTTCACATTTTACTGGATCATGTTTAATTGTATCAATTAAAAAGTTCACGAAGTAGATATATTTTGACTTTCAAGTTGAATTTCCCAGTCATCGGGCTTTCTAAAACCCTTTCCAGTATTAGGCTACGTTCAACTGTTTGTTTTCTATAGTGGTATTTAGAAGAGGGTGTGGAAAACAGGATCACATAAGTTAATTGCATTGGTATTAATTAATAACAAGTATTTAATTAATTTGACTTCTCAGGTTTAATTCCTCGGTTCTTAAGCTATCCAAAACCGTGTCAGTCGTTACTGTCCGTGTTTTACTTTAGTGCCTATAGTTTTTATCGTTCAAAGTGAAAATCCTGATTCAATAGCACTACTGTATTTCAATTTACCGTTCACACTTAAGACATTTTAATATTTTAAGAAACGGAACACTTCTTTGTCAATTCACAGATTCATGACTTTGGGTCTCCCGAGAACGAGGCAGCTAAGAATTTTGTTTTCCCAACTACTCATACTTTAGAACCGCCTCACTATGATGGAATCGAATCACTTACGTTATCGGGACCTTCACTGTTTTCGGGATCTCGGGATTGTCTTTTGAAGAAGTGGGACCTGAATAAATTGGAGCTTCAATGTGTAAGAAATAAGAAAACGAATCCTGCACTCGTACCCCCAACTCGCGATAAAGTTCGCGGGTTGGTGAGAAAGTGTCAGAACTATTGATATTTGATTATCCACAAACGTTAATAACTTGTAAAAAACAGACGACGAATAATGCCCACACCAGTTGGATAACTGGCCTAGCCATGGCTCCCTCCACCGAGGAATACTTGCTTTCAACGTCTCGTGATGGGTCCATGAAATTATGGAAGGCAGCAAACATTCGTGAGGTAGCTAAAGTTGATGCTCACAAAAGCGGTGTCAACTGTATTTCTGTGAACTCTTCAGCGATTTTTACGGGCTCAACGTGAGTACAATCCAGACTTTGCTAAGCTTCAATTTCGATTGATTCCTCAATCCGGTAATATCGTGTATTGTAAACAATTGTAAACAATGTTTTCTAAATTACAGTGAAGGCTCAATTGGGTTTTGGAAATTGCGGAAACTGTGCGATTCCTTGGAGAATACTATTTCTGAATGATTCCATTCTATCATCACAACAACTTACAATATTTACAACGCAGAGACTGAAAAACAATATCACTAACTACTAGATAGCATGTAACGTAATTACTCTCAAGACGACATCGCTGCATTCCAAGGTGTACTAAATTCTTCGTGAAATTATTAATGTGTAACTTTTATACTAAACAAATTCACTCAACATGTATTAAGTAAGTACTTTCGGTTCCTAACGTTGAACAGACGTCTGCATACTTTACCTGTGTTTACCACTGATCCTAAAATAATATTTTAATACTACTTTTGCTGTCAAAAATCTTATCATTTTCAAGAAAGAAGAAAATAAAGTTGGTTGACAAAAACCTATGATGTGCTTTTTCGTTAAAATAGTAGTTAACACCACGCCCAGCCAGTACGTGGTCATGAGTGCGACCTTTAAATCGAATTTATTACCTGGCAGTAACTCACCCAGAACTTGAAAACTTCAAGACTCATAATCTCGGAAAGTAGAGTAGATAAGCATTATTTATGGGCAAAAAGTAGATGTCCACATTTACCCAACAAGATGCTATACACGCAACATACTCGAACAAGTAGTGCTATTCCAATTAGTTTCGAAAGTTAAATTAAATATGACCAAGAAAAATTTGTACTCCATACATATCCGCTTACGCGTAAATTGAATTAATTAAAAGTGCTTGCTCAGTGTTTTATTAGGTAACGTGTCTCAGAAAACAATGCCCTGTTGTCGCCGATGAACGGTGCTGAACCCAGCCGTCTACATCTACATATATAATACAAATGTTCATTTCCGTTTCAAAGACGTTTCTATCCGGCGAAATACTTCCTAAATTCGAAATATTCCTGTTAACCAAAGGTCACGGACAGCATTTTACAAAACCTTGAAATAATTTCATAAAGTAGATGGGTGGGAGGAGTAGATAAGTAGCCTTAACAAACTTTGTGCATGCAACATACAACACACTTTTAGTATGTTTGTATTCTAATGTTCGCATGTTGCATGCAATTATCAACGTTAATGAGAATGAGTGATTGCTGTGAAGCCGAGAAGACATAACAGTTTGCTCGCCTAAATTGTAAAATCGGGAGTAGTATTAAAACACTTCTTGCTTTGCTATTTGGCTTTCCTTCCGTGTTTAGATTGAGCTGGGTTTTTTTCTTCATCTTTCAAGAACGTAACGCAACAACGCAAGTGTTGGACATTCCAGACACACCTTCGCCCGTGTTATCATATTTTGTTTTCCATTAATTAACCAGGTCATGAAGTTATGATTTGTACATGCACAATAAATCTAAGGCCAAGTTCAAAAAGTCAAATAATTTCTAATTTTTACTCTCGTGCTAGAACCATAAAGCTTGGTTCTCAATTCTCAATTTGAACAATGTATTTGTTTCTCCATCGTTGACATTTGAGGTACTTGGCATTTGAAATTGTGACCTTAGTTTTTATAATTCAACAACGCATAAATAACTCACCACATAGCGCATGCATATAACGGCTACAAATTCGGTTTCGTTTCGCACGAGAAATGAGACGCGAAAGTAGCTTTCTCCTGCTTTCTCTCATTACAGATTACATGAGGGCTATATGAGTGAATAAGTAAGTTCAGTACAAACACTTTCATCTCTTGTTTATGGGAAACATTTCAGAACCGTGCTGCTTTGTTTCAATTTATCAGATTAAAAGAAAAGGAAATCTGTGACAGTTTGGGAGATTTAGAACCTGGTTCATGCTTACCTTCAACCTTCAATGTTTCCTATTCCGTATCCCGTTCCGTTACCTTTCCCGTCCCGAGCCGGAGTCTGGGGTTGGCTTTGATGTATGTAGAAAGTCTAAACTAAACTGGAATTTGAGTATGGAGAAAGCGTGTTGAGAGAATATTTAATCAACACAGGGACCATGAAATTTTATTTTTCATTTGCTTGAGCCACTTCAAGTTTTAAGCTTATCCATTCCAGTTCCAGAATAATGTTGCTCCGCGAATTTTGCAGGATTCTGATTTTAAGGTTTGTACATTGAATATCATCTTTTTACTGTACTGTGCTGTGCAGTGCATGCTCTTGTGTGCATCAAAAACCCAAATACATTTTCAGTACACTTTCTTTTCAGTTTTACAATTTTGGGCACTCGTTGCACGTTGATTGACCTGATACAAAGCACGACCACGACATCGACATCGACTTCGACCACGCAACAGCCCACCGTTGATTCGGATATCAAACGAAAGAACAATGAGAGAAAAGACGCTCAAATATTCATTCCAGATAACTACAGTATTCACGAACCACCTCCAACATTTGATGGTAGGCATTGAATACCTGTAATGTTAATACGGCCTCTTTCAAAATAGAAGGACGACTTTTGAAACAACTAATGACCAGAGAGGAGGATATTTATTTACGAAAAAACGTCGAAATATTTAACTTGTTGTTGTTGTCGATGCCTTCTTGTTTCAAATAATTATAACAAAGATTGACCATCTAGGTTCTTGATAAAGAGCTGTAAGGATGTGGCCATTTGATCCATAGCTAGTCCTTTTTGCAACAGGCTGTTTTATAAATTACAATACATATGTATTTGAGCTTTAATAGGTCAAGCTCCACGCACTTTTCACGGATGGTCTCGTAGTTGTATAGTAGTTATGTAGGAAACTAATTTCTCAAGCGACACTTTTGAATTTGAACTGAAATTGAGCATAGCATATTGAATATATTTTGATTAAATGATACAGATAGTCCAACACAAGTGGATTTCTACATTTTGCTGGTGGATATTCGTGACATCGATGAGGTGAAAGAGGTGAGTACGTCATTTTATGCTCCAGCAGTTGTACAGTTAATATTTATGTACCTCTTAAAATTTGCATCTACCCTGTAAATGGAATGATCTCTTAAGGAACTCACATTGGAATTTAATTTGCAAATGTACTGGAAGGACGCTCGTCTGAATCACTGGGGAGCATATGGAAAGAAAAAGGTTCAGAAAGACTCGTACGGAGTTCTGAATCCACAGCTAATTCAAGATATTTGGCATCCGGATATTTATATTGGTTGGTATTTGCTATTGATTTGCGATTGTTGACTACCGAAGGATAATTCCATTGAATTGATTTATATTAATTCATTGATAGATCATGTCAAGAAAATTGAGCAGCCAAAAGTCATTTCAGCGCCTGCATCGCTGCGAATCTATTACAAAGACGGCACATTTCGATATTCAGGAAGGTATTTATAAGCATAGCATTTTGTTTACGTATTAGGAGTATAAACGTATACCTAGTCATGGTGCCAGAGCCAACCATGAATAACTGACCTTTTCTCCCAGGTTCAATATGAAAATAGCTTGTCAGATGGTTTTCCAGTACTATCCAGCGGACACTCAAAGGTTCGAATTATTGAACCATTTCGTTAATAACTATCTATTTTTAGTCTTAGATACTGCACTACTCGTCGAATACCTACTATGAATACCAGCTTTCAAGCATATTAAAAATCATCCTTGTATTTTTCTAGGTGTAAAATTGCTATCAAAAGTTGTAAGAAAATACATCTCCATACTCCATTTGTTGACCCAAATAGCTTCTGTCAGCTTCATTTAGGATCTATTTTCCTTCTGCTGTTTTAGATTCTTATTCCAACAAAACACTATTCATAAACTGGCGCAATGGAAAGAAACCTGCCATCAAATATGGACTTCGTCTTCCAAACTTTGCTGTAGGTCTTGGAAATACGGAGAACTTTGCCATTAGATCATCTTCAAGTATGCTAAGCAAGTGTTTTTGGCAATTTTCACTAATCATCCCAAGTTGTACAAATATTCTTCACCCTGCTAACTTCTCATCTCGTGTAACCTTCTTCGGTCTCATTTCAGACGTCTACTCTGGAATCCGATTTGCCGTAATTCTGCGAAGACATTTGGGATTTCATTTAATCCAGACGTATCTCCCGAGCTGCTTATTTGTCATTGTGAGCTTCTTGACCTTTTTGGTGGCGCACGAGAGCGTCTTAGAATGTATGACCCTCTGCATGACGACGCTTCTGACCCTCACAGCCATGTTTGCATCCGTCAAGTAAGTTGGTAAAATGGTAACGTAGAATTATTTACTTCTGCAGCTCATAGTTGTGGATAGTAGATTAAATTAAAAAATCGGTGATGAACAGGCAGAACACTCCGAGTGTGAGTTATGTGAAGGGATTGGATATTTGGATGGTCACCTGCATTTTCTGCGTCTTCTTCACTCTCTTGGAACACACTGTTCTTCTAAAGTAATTAACTTTCAACGCTTTACTTCATTAAACGAATTGCATTAACATTCCGCATCCCTAAAAACTAAAATCCTCATGCACTCTTTGCTAAACTCTAAGGTTGCGTCACAGAGTGATTGGAATTCCAATGCCAAGTCCGGAATCGAGCAAGAAAAAGAGAAAGCAGAAGGCAAAGGCGAGAGGAGCGGAGAAAGGCGTTTTCAATATCAAAATGCCAAGTAAGCCCACACCACGAAAACAGGAAGCTACGTCCAACGATCCACTGACGCCGTACTATCACAAGTGCACCAGCAAATGCAAATCTTGCAGCAGCGGAAGTTGCAGTGGCAGTGACTCTTCTCCAGTTCTGCAGGTTAGTTTCAATCATTTCCCAAATTCATAGCTCATGGAATAGAACGCTAATTGCAACACACTGCGTATGTAAATTTTCAGATCAGGAGATTTGCGGACAGCAATGGTCACCTATCGCCTAACCTTGCTCCCTCGACGCTGAACACGAATACCTTGCCACTTTCACTTTCTCCTTTAATTGGCATGGGATTAGGAAGTCATTCCCGCTCACCATCCAGCACAGGCCTTTTTGGAAATATGACACCGTCGGACACACTTTTGCTTTCCGCTGCAGCCGCAGTCAATTCCTCGCTGGCCATGACTCCCAAGGATACCAAACGGTTTCAATTTTCAAAAAATATGGAACTTTTCTTTTCAAAATTAATTCCAATCAGCTTCTTAGTTTTTAATTGTATTTACTGGCCTTGGCTCCTTTTGGGGTCAGGGGATTACTACAATGTCTCTGAATTGGAAAATACTAATTACGTGTAGTATTGCACCGTACTGCAAACTGCTACCACAGTCCGTTGACGTATCGAAGAGCATCTGTGGTCACAATTCACAATCAAGCTAATTTCATTTGAAATTACTTAGCATAAATTATGGAATAAAGTCTAAAGCACATACTTATAAAAGGTAGCATAGCAGATCAATTCGTAACGCAAACATTCAGTGATTACCGACGACAATCAATTAGCAGGACATTGGACTTAGCCGACATTATATTGATTTTTTCCTTCTTTCAATTTCTATCAATTTTTTATCAACGAATAAGAATTTATTTTGACATGGCCATAACCTATTCAAGCAAACTGGAATAAATTAAAATCGTCAGATGAATATAATTTGTTCGTTGTCTTCAATTGCAATATGAATGATGGGTAATGCTACATAACTATATCATGTTGGCGAACCAGAGCAGAATAATTATGAATTATGACTCACAAATAATTGAACATCGTCCTTATGCAAGTGAAATGAATAGTCAAGTTATTTTGAATTCCGAATTTCAGAACGAAACAATTCCGAAATCTATTTGAGTTTAGCAAAATATATTCTCATCGCCAAAAAGCAATGCAAATAGGAAAATACCACAATTGAAAATTAAAGTTAAAATTCGAATGATCCATCTATAAGTCGTTCCCATTTGGCTGCAGAGCTGATGAGCTCGACAGAATGCGAGGAAAACTCAAGTCGCTTGGCGCTTGAGAAAACTCGAGTTGAACGCTGGATAGTGTAAATCAATTTACAAACTTGGCCAAATCTAATATAGCTTTGTCTCATTCAACGTAAAGTTGAACAGGACAAGCCTAAGAGATTTCGCCAATCTACAATATTAAACAAACTATTAAATTAAAACAAAGTAATATGGGCTATATGGTATCCTGGATCCTGGTACACTCCAACGGCGACAGGATTCCAACGGCTCCGTGTTCAATGTTCAACTCGAGGTTTATTCCGGTCGACGTAACGAAGAAAGCGTTGTTTATTCCCGAATTCCGTTGACGATGCGTTGATGGAAGGTTGGAAGCATCCGAGGAATGAGACATCTGTGTGAAATGGATTAGCACCGACCACCGCTAAAGTAAAATGTAATAGGCAGCATTAATTCAAGACAAGACCAAGGTAAAACACAAATACTATTAATTGCACGCGATCAATTCAACTGACTTACCGCAAATGAAAAGTTGATATAATCCAACAACTCAAAATGAACACAGTAACACAAAGTACGAGCGCCAATGAAATATATTAGAAATAGACTAGATTAGGTCAAAGTCATGATCATAAGAATATCGAATTACAAAGAGTAAACTTAAAGATTTACCCTCTGAAGTGAAACTGAAGTCCGAATTCCAGAGCAAACGGAAAAGCTGAAGCAGCATCAGCGCAGAGAAGGCGGAAACTCTGAAAATAGATACAGAAAAATAGGTTACAACTTATTAGGAAGGAACCCATCATGGGCTCATACTGTTTAGTAGATTAAAGACAGACCAAAATTTAAATACAAAATCTACCCATGGAACATACCACAGGAAGCTGAAGCAGAAATGGCGCACAAGATACAAAGTTATAAACTTTGGATTTAAAGTGGGAGCAAGAAAAGTTTGAAGTTTAATCCTCGAAAGTTACGATTCAAATGAAAGGATCTTCTATTGACTTGTCAGTTTTCACAAAATGTTTAATTACGTTCTAGAACCTCAAGCTCAAGTTGTTCAAGAACCAGAATCAATATTTGGGACTCATAGCAACGTTAAAAATAGATGTTCTTCTTCCTATTCATGCTAATTGGAAAACATTAGCGTTGATGTGTAATTTTCCAAAATTTTTGACTTTTGAATAAACTAGCGCTTGTTTTTCAAAATCTTGATTTTCGTATAAACTGTTGATTTAAAATTATAAATCATGAATTCCTCAGTGTATGACTTCTTTGAATACTTCTATGGACATTAAAACCGAATTCTCGAAAGCTGAAAAGCCTCAGCATGGAGAACAAAAAAGGAGAAGAAAAAAATAGAATAGAATACCCAAATGCAATTCTCCACATTCCTGTTAAAGGCACGCCAAACGCCAACATAACTCTGGCAAAATGACGACTGCTTCACTTTTCACTAAAAATCGTTCATTACATAGAAACAGTTTTCCAGGACAAGAGCAATCCTTGACAACTTATGGTTTCAATTTTTAAATGTGACTAACGTGAACTACTTTGACTCTACATGCTACATTGTGAAATAACTGGTTATTATCAAGAGACGCATGTGACACGTGATACTCGTGCAGCAGCTCGGAAACTACTATTGATGTGCATGATAAGATAAGCGATAACAATCTTTATATCTTGCCTTTCATATTTAATAAGCTCTAGTCGTTAAAGCCGCTTCGCATGAACTGTCTCAGCAAAAGTTGATCGTTTCTTGAAGAATTTCTTAAATAATTGACTGGATGTTACCTCCAATCCAAGACAATTGGGTGGAGCGACAATTGGGCGGATTTGTAGAACACACTAAACAGTATCATATGAGTTTAGTTGTGATAGTATTG
>JAQFYU010000759.1:0-18932 GCA_034694905.1 Ceratophysella granulata | reverse complement strand
CTAGTTAATTTCAGGCCACAAAGAAGAATCTTACTGCATCTGTTTATGGTGCGGTTCTTGGATTTTACTTCTTCATGCTATTCATATCCACGCCAATAGTTGGAAGTTTCATGTAAAACTTCAATTTGTTAAATGTAATAAAATTGCATGGAAGTACATGGTTTAAAATGTTTGCAATTTTGTTTAGGCTAAAGGGTAGACTGGGCGTAAGGCGGTGTCTATTACTGACCTATTTCTCCTTTGGAACGTGCTTAATACTCTACGGGTATAAAATAAGTACATTTCTAAATTGATTTGAATTTATTTTTCGCATCAGACTACCCATTATTTTTACAAATTCTTTTTCTCAAAAATACAATAGATTACTGGACTTCATCTCCTCCACATCCTTATTCACAATATTTTCCTTTCTCGTTCGTGGAATTGATGGCTTTGGAAGCAGCGGAACACCTTCTCAATTCATTATAATGAACACAGTGTTTCCAAAGCAATTGGGATTAGTTGTTGTAAGTTTAACACACTCTGTACAGAGAAAATTTGAATTGTAAACTCCATTTCATTTCAGACATGTGAAATATATTTAGGAGCTGGTGGCAGATAAATTTTGGCAGTACTAATTGATTATGTACCCATATAAAAATATTATTATTCCTACAACTCATGGTGTGTAATTTAATATATAGTATTCTGTCATAATTCATCAATTTCTGTTTTATTCAGGGCACTTTTGAATTCATGTATTTGCTAGGCCTGTCAACAGGTCCAATACTGGGTGAACTAATTTACCAGGTGATGAATTAATTTAAAGCTACAGGTCCACTCTATGTTTAAATATATAATCATTGATAATAACTTTGAAATAAATAATATATTTTGTAGGACTGGGGATATACTGCAACTTTCGCCACATTTGGAGTTCTGGTGCTCTGTTTACTACTACCAACAAGCTGTTTATTTCCTGACATTCAGGAAATACCCAGAATTCGGATATCCGGCAAAGATCTTCTTGATGGTTTGCTAAAGCTTCTCAAAATTCCAGAAGTGGATTTGTTCCTGTTTACGTCATTCATTACAGCAGGAGGAACAACCTTCATGTTAACAATTTTGGAACCAGATATACGACAGGTTGTGTTGTAGTATATGAGCTCAGGAATATCTTTAATTCATTAATTAAATACTTAAATCAAATAATTAAGACTAAACATGTATGTACTTAGTTTAACCCGACGGCCCTTGAGACTGGAGAAGCGTTTCTTTTCCTTGGAGCACCTCAAATCCTCTGCCCGCTTTGGGGCTACATTGTGGACAACGGAATGCCGGGTGAACTGATAGCATTGGCTGGAGGAATTATTGCCACAATAGGAATTACAGTTGTTGGACCTGTGACATTCGTTCCTCTAAATCCGTAAAAATTATAAATGAAATGGAACAAGACAAAGATACTGGTATTTGGTATTGTTTTAAAATTAATTCTTCAAAATATTATATGTACAATTAGGACAGTTCAACTCACGACAATTGGTTTGGTTCTGTTCGGGCTTGGTCAAGGAGGTCTTATTGCTTGTAACTTTTACAATATACGACATGGAACACGGTAATTTAGCCAATAATTGCTTGTTACTATTAATTAATTTCATATACTTGACCAATACCATTCATTCAATACTACAGGAGCGCTGAAGCAAGTATAATTTGGGTGGCAGTCTGCTACATATTTGGTGGTTCTCTTGGAGGAACTTTTGGATCTACAGTTGCAGGCGTGTTATTCGACTACGGCGGATTCCGCACTGCCGCAACATTCTTGTGGGGTTGCTACGTTCTTATGGTATACCAATAAATCAACATGTTCCTGTAAAATGCAAAATGCAACCCAGCCAGCACTGGCAATAATAAGCATCATGTACAAAAATCTAATGCGTATTTCTTTTTGTTTCACAGACCATCCTAATAATGATCTTCGCTGTAGTAAATGATGTCGGTCAAAGTGATGCATTTAAGGAGGAGGTGATAAGCAAAAGGCAGCTACCTAAAATTGTAGAAACAGATGAAGAGAATTCAGAAACCACACCTCTGATGAACGAAGTAATCTCGGATTGAATTAAACAACAAAGTGTTCAGAAACGTGTTACAACAAATTACACTAGAAATAAATTGACTTAGATAATACTCCTTACTCCTATAACTATCGAAACTGTAAATTGAAAATATTCGCGTCAATCAAGCATTGCTCCAAAGAAATATTACAAATTGGTATTTTATGACGCCTGCTTCGAAATTAAACACCAATGTACAAATTTATGAATCACTGAAATATCTTCTTCACGAATTATTTCATTTGCTTCGGATTTAAGAATTGGGAACAAATTCGTATAGAAATTTTAGGCGCAAAATATATCCCGTATCCTAAGATCTGGAAGAAGTAAATGTAAACCTCAAAAATAATTAATTTGCAGCGAATTAGGAATATAGGAATTAGCAATATAAATTAATTTGCTTTAGGAGAATTTTAGAAGACATTATTGGTGATGAGCTGACTTCGCGCGGCAGATTGATGAAAATATGACTCTGGCTGGATTTTAAAATATGTTTAGTATTTATTAGTGATCACAAATTTCAACACAATTTGTAATGTGTTGAGCAGAGCATGAGGTTTCAGGGGCTAATTTAGCCAGTCATTCGGGAGATCAGCACATTAATATCATTTTTTCCACAAGAATTAACCATAAATCTGAATGCGATGTGCATCAATCAATACCAATTACCATTGGGCCAAAAAAAATTCAAATGAGATAGTAATCGGAATGTTGTCTGCCTGTTGACCAAATAACACTTACCTGACATCAAAGTGCATTGTGAATTTTTAACATTGGACATAATAAGTACAACTAGTTCAAACATGTATGTATGGGAATGGAAGGCTTATGGAAATATCTAATTATTCTATATTTAAATTTTTAATATTTAGATTCTTACAAATAATAATGTTCGACAAAATTGAATTCTGCATGCTTTTCACATTTACCGTGTACCAAATATTCAAATGAGAATTAGCTCGTTTTATATCCAGCTACAAACATGACTTCATTTTTCAAGTAGTTTTGCGATCTGACCACTGGATTATATCTTCCAATTACCACAAACCTCATATAGCGGTTTTATGTATACACGAATACTAAATACTATGTAGATGTAGAAGTAAAATAGACAATAGTAGGTAGTTCGACTGGTTCTTCACGGTAAAAAATAAATATTAGGTCTGAGTCAGGTTCCATCCGTACAGCTGAGACACTTGCGAAGAAAGAACATAAAGAAAGATTAAATTGAAAATTGAATTACATATAGTGTTGTATCAACCACATTTATTACGATGTGATCTATGATCATGGTGAACTTCAATTGTGTATGTGATTCATTAACTAAGCTGGATTATTATTAGGTCCTTAATGTGAATTTCCAGGAACAGGAACTAGCATTTCGAAAATGCCGAGTGGGGCTACGGTTCCTATTCCTATTTCGAACACTTATTCGGAGTCATTTGGAAAACGAGAATGGGGCGTTTTGTTGACACTGTTAAGTCTGAACTTCATCTTTGGAGTTGGCATTTCCTTACAAGGTCCCTTCTACCCCGCGGAGGTGCGTGAAAATGATTTTTGTAAATTTATTATTATACATTTTTTAGTTAATACAAATACAACTAGATTTGGAGGAGTTGTTTTTACAGGCTACAAAGAAGGGTGTCACCGCATCCGTTTATGGAACAGTGCTAGGATTTTACCCTTGTGTCCTTTTCATCTTCACACCGATTGTCGGAAGCTTCATGTAAGCGCCAAAGAATGTTGTAAATATGTGTGTTTGAACCAGTACCAGAAAATGAGCAATAAATGCAAAATTCCTACAAAAATTTGAAATATTGCTAAATCGATTTAAGCCTTAAATACCTAATCACAAATCACAATCGAGACTTCCTGAATTTGCTCTGTTAACTAACTAAAAACGCTTGAGGCTAAATTGTTCCAAAAATTCTGTTTGAAAATGCATATCTGATCTAACCAAGCTTTAACTAAATATATGTTATTCTGTATTTGACTAGCTTGAATTGTAAAATCGATTAAAAAGCGTGTCGGCCATTATGGTTCAATTTTTGGTTTTTCTGTATTTTGATCGTTCCTTCAAAACGACAATTGGCCGATTTCGGACTCTTATCCTAACATACAAAACCAAAAAAGTCTCCTGTTTTAACTTCTTTTGGACTACAATAGGTTGAAGGGCAGCCTGAGTGTTCGACGATGTTTGCTGTTGACCTATCTCATTTTTGGAACCTGTTTAATTCTCTACGGGTATGAAATACGTATCTAAATTCTGACTCCATTAACCTGTCCAAATTCCAATAAAAATATGGTACTGCATGTGCATGTACCTTCTCCATTTTTATATTCTCATAACTTCCAGATGTAAATTAATTCGATTTTTTTTTATCCGCCACAGATTACTTGATTTCATTTACTCTACTGCTCTATTCACAATAGTTTCGTTTCTCGTTCGCGGAATTGATGGAGTTGGAAGCAGTGGAACATCTTCTCAATTCATAATAATGAATACGGTGTACCCCAAACGACTTGGATTCGTTGTTGTGAGTTCGTATGTATAATTTGCCTTTACTAGATATGGACACTATCAGTTTCCATCCATCGGTTCAATTCAATAGTAAAGAGAACGAATGCATTAATTGCTAGTCATGTGACTGATTCCTGTTTTAGTGGAGAAATCGCTATTGTCGAATTCGCTAGTCGCGAAATAAAAACAAAACCAAAAAAAAACAGCCATAAAATGAGATTTGCGAAGGTGGCGAAATTTTTTATAAATGCAGGGAAAAAATTGATTTTTCATAAGTGGCGAAAAATTATTTTACAAAGGAATTTAATTATCAGAGTTATTCCACCAAAAACTGGAATGTACAACGATATACGAGTGATCCCCATCTTGAACGCTCGTTTCGATAATCTTGCACGTTAAGGCAAGCAAATGTTCTTGCGCCAATGTCTATCTGTACTACATATTTCTTTTCTTGAATCCTTGGTCTTGGTTAACCACCAGGAGCTGAAATATTGGGTAGCGAATTTTCGGTATTGCGCTGGAATTTTTGCATCAGGAAACAGAATCTCAACATTGGCCGACGTTTGACGGGTAGAGATCGATAAGGTTTGTTATGAAGATCCCTCTACAAAGCTTTTTCGTATAGCGCGTATCTTCTCTGAAATCCCAAATTTACACATTTTTGGGATTGAAAAGACTGGCGAAATGGAAATAGACTCAATTCTTGGCTCACAGAAGTGGCGAAATATGCCCATTTCGCCACAAGCGATTTCACCACTTTAACCGGCTACCATGTGGCATGTGGCATGCAACAATTTAATATTCCTATAATTTATCACACTCTTGCTTTTCAGGGCACATTTGAATTCATGTATTTACTTGGAATGTCGACAGGACCATTAGCAGGTGAAGTAATTTATCAGGTAAAACAGAATCTGGAATATGCAATTTCATGAGTATATGAAGAAAAAAAAGTTAATTGAAATGATTCTTTTAAGTACCTGGGTTACACGGCAACATTTGCCATTTTTGGAACTGTCGTGCTCGGTATAATATTAGTGACAGCCTGCTCCTTTCCTGAAATTCAAGAGGTACCTAGAATTTGGATATCGGGCAAAGATCTTCTTCTTGGGCTACTTAAGCTTCTCAAACTTCCAGCCGTTGATTTATTCCTATTTACGTCTTTCATCACTGCGGGCGGGACGAGCTTCTTGTATGCCATTTTGGAACCAGACTTAAGACAGGTGAGCTCTTTACATGAGAACTCAGAAATCTAGAACTTTCTAGAACTTTCGAATTTTCTCCAGTTTAATTCGACGGATATTGAAACCGGACAAGCTTTTCTCTTCCTTGGTGCACCTCAAATCCTCTGTCCGGTTTGGGGTTACATTGTGGACAACGGAATGCCGGGTGAATTCATCGCCTTGTTCGGAGGAATTATAGCCATTTTAGGAATTACACTAGTTGGACCAGTGTCTTTTCTTCCTCTCAATCCGTAAAAATTCAAACCCCAATAGGAAATAACAGTACAGAAAATGCAATTTTAAAGTTAACATTTGGAATTCACAGGACAGTTCAACTCACGATCACTGGTTTGATTCTATTTGGTCTGGGTCAAGGCGGACTAATTGCTTGCAACTTTTATAATATACGACATGGAACAAGGTAATTCTTCAAAATTCAAAACGTCCAGCAGTCTAGCTGCATATTCAAGAATTCAAACCAATTCATTCGTACTTACAGGAGAAATGCTGAAGCAAGCATAATTTGGGTGGCAGTCTGCTATATATTCGGCAGTTCCCTTGGAGGCACGTTTGGAGCTTCCGTTGCAGGCGTGTTATTCGAATATGGCGGATTCCGTGTTGCGGCTACATTCCTGTGGGGTTGTTACTTTCTTATGGTAATTCCTCGTTCGATTATTCAAATACATGTTACCGTAGAATACGAAGCTGGCAAAAACTACAACACTATAATTTTGTTGCACTACTGAGCTCATTTGCTGATCTTCGTGCTTTTTGTCTGAAAGCTTAAAATATGGGGAGTTTTGGTGCTGGTTGGTTAGCTGAAAACTAAAGGGAAAGCAATTGCCCAGTAGATCCTGAAATTTTGAACTCATTTTTTTCAGACGATCCTAATAATGATCTTCGCACTAGTCAATGATCGGACGGAAGTGATAGGCAAAAGTGATCGTCCTATATTAGTAGACAATAATGCTGATGAACAAAACTCAGAAACCACACCTCTGATGCGTGAAATAATCTCGGATTGAATCTTATGGCAAATAGAGATTTGTTCAAAACTAATTTAGAATTTCAATTTCGAAACTTAAGGTCTCCATATAAATATATTGCAACCTTAATTTTATAAAAAGCGCAGCTCTATATCAAACGATTTACGTGAGCAAAATATTCCGAATGAAATAAACAGTATAAACTGGTAAATGAGACCAACCTAAAGAGGTACTACTACAACAGTCTTACAATAGCATTAACTTGATATTAAAAGAAATAAACTTATGTATATTGGCATAAAAGAAATAACCAATGCCACTGATAAAAGAGAGGGCTACTAAAGCAATATGGCAAGTCATAGGGTCAAATTAAAGCAAACACCCATGGAGAACTGGCTTATGTGTTCGCTCCAAAGTTTCCATCGGAAAAACCACGAGATCCGTTCGCCGATACCTGCGAGTCTGACGTTGGCTCTGGTGTCGACGAAGGAGAGATAGATGAAGAAGAACTTGACGGTGACGGTGAAGAGCAGGAAGATGGTGAGGAAGATGACGACGTGGTAGAAATTAAGATCGAACAGAATGAGGATCAGCACAGCAGCTGAATTTTATATTGAAAAATCGAATATCAACTTTCAGTTTTAGGAACCCCGTCAAGAAGGAGGCTAAAAAAATTTACGAGATCTTAAGAATAGAAGATCTAAATCTGAAGTAGCCATTGTATGCCTAATCTGAACTGAAACCAAATCTCAAATCTGCAATAAGCCTGACTTACTATGACTTTGAATGAATGGTCAAGTCAAATGGATATAGAGTTTAATACAGTACAGTATATGTAGTTTGTGGACCCTGACAATATTGTACTTCGCGATAATGTACATCGAACTAAATAAAAACTATTAACTGGTTCATTGTCATTTGTCATAGTGCAATACTTCACGATAGCGATAACACTACTCGAATCCGAATCCTTGATAAGTAATAAGTATTGACTTGGCAGTGACATTTACTTGCACCAGAAAGAAGTTTACTTACTTACTACTGTGCTTGAGATTGAGACTTGAGACCAGATGCAAAATACTCGAGGCCATCAGCACTGAAATCAAAATTGAAACTCAGTCAATGGATTTTATCTTTAGCAATTAGGGTTTTAGTTTAAGTGTAGTTTAATTCATTCAAACTTACATCTCCTTCTGTCGCTTTTTCACGCTTCCCTTCTTATTTTTGGGTATAGTTTGGAACTCCTGTAATTTGTGAGTGGAAACAAACGTCTGTAGTTTATCCAAATCTGAATTAGGTTCAATAGCTGAGCTCAAGGCTTCCATCATCGGTGTCATGTCACCCACGATTACTGTTTGTTGTCTCCTCTTCTTTTCCTTCTGGTCTTTCTCCGCTTGTTTCAATAACTCAATCTCTACATAGAAGTATAAATAGTAAAATATTCAGATTCATTCCACGAGTTAAACCCTGGGTTTTACTTTATTTGGGTTTATTCTGGAGAATTTGCGCATATAACACATTGCTTGCATAACAATATATTACTTATGTAGTAAGTATGAAACATATGGCAAAGATTGAAAAAATAGAATGAATGGTAGCTTACATTGATCATTGATCGTAGATCGTAGCAATCTTACTTAACATATTGGAACATTGGGACACCTTTTGTGATTCGGATAGTTTTAAAGCATATGAAACTTGCTTTACATGTTATAAAATTGTTCGGATTGTGTTCGATAATTATTAATGTTAATAGATCTTGTTTTTTGCAAATATGGTAATACATCGTACATGCTTTACAGAGTATCATCTCCAATTATTATTTTTTTAAACCTAAAAAAACCATAACACCACAGGATTTAACCTTTAACCAATGAAGAACCGATTACTTAACCAATCCATCAGTAAAATAAAATAAACGTCAAATACTAAATTCCTGGGTTTCTGCCAACTCTGAATGTGACAGTTTATAATCTTATAACTTACGCATAATGAATATTATTATGTATTTAGCATTAAATTCTTACTTTTTCTGAATGCTTCACGTTTAATCAGCTGTCGGACTTTCTTTACTTTCACCTGAGACTTCAGAATTCGTCGAAATGAGGATTCACCGGAACTTGGCATCAATTCAATGGTCTCAATGTTCTTTTGAAACTTGCTGGGTAATTTGGATTTAATCAAATCAGCAGTTTCTAGAGCTTGTTCTACAGCTAAAACATCCGTCAGATTCGATCGAAATGAAACGCTTTTCTTCTTCCCAGCATTTTGTTTTGAAATTTTTCCCGATGCCACTACTGTGTTCAATATAGGAATGGAATTCTTTAGTGCAGAAACTAATTTGGATCTTGAAGAGCTTCCTTTTCCACCCATTGTTTTGGAACTGGGTCGTGCTTTTCCCATGATCAATGATTGATCCTGGCCTGTGACCTGGGTAACGGACGCTTGTTCAAATAAATTCGGGTACTCGTACTTACGGCAAGGATAGGGAGACAATACAGAATTTTTCAAAGCTTAATAATTAATTAATGATTGACAATTGATGCACGTGTCGAACTTATTGACTCAATTTTTTTAAAAATTCACGTATTTGAATTTGAAATGATTCTACATAGATCGCAAACATAAGTACAAAACAATACGTACCCCTAGATGGTCGTACATGTATTATCTGGTGGTCCAAGAAGTGTCAGGTTTTCATGCAAGAGTGAGAGCTGTTCCCCCGGTAAAAATAATGGGTACTGAGTAATACCCAACAACGTACGGAATAGGATTGGCACAAATTCTGGGAACAAGTTAATATTTGAAAATAGTTTAGCTCAATGTTTCGGTATTCCGATTTGTCATAATTAATTACCTTTGACCTGACCTTGTGTGAGTTTCATCTGCTGACAGCGGTGGTGGTGCGCGTCAGGTTAAGGTCAAATCTGTGAAAACTCGGTTCGGTGTTCAGTTGTCGTCGTCGTCCGTCGCGTTACCTCCTGACACATTAAATCATCATCATCACCGTCCTAGTATTGTTTTGACAATCAAAAGAATAGGACTGCGCTGGCTGGGACAAACAGCAAACCTGACTTCGACTTTGATAATTCTTATGTAAAAAATAAAGGTATAAAATTATTCGTGATTTTGTATTTAATTAATTAGTATATTTATTATGTGCGTATTGAGAATTTAAAACTCATATGTCATAACCAGCTGGCAGCAGTAATACATCTTACATTGAATATACATAGAATTTAATGTCCATTAATTTCATAACCTCTGATTTTTCAGGCAAAGTCGTACGCTAGACATACGTCAGGTCACAATAATGAAGTCACGATGGTTGTAAAAATTCAAGGTCCAAGCACTTGCCATTTTCAACTTCAACCTCGTCGCTATCTAACGCCTTCAATTTGAAGACAAAACTGGATGACCGAGATAATACAGCTATGGCGGACATAAGCAGGGAATATTCAACACGATCTCGAGCCGGTGCTTGTGGAAGTGTCCATCACAATGAAGACATATCTTTGAACAGCGTCACTTTCAATGACGAGTCGTCTGTCAGCAAATCCCAGTCGGAAACTGAGACAGTTGACCCGAAATACGAAGCGACGAAGAACGTTGAAGAAAATGACAGCACGAACAAAAGTTATTCTCATACCCATGATAGTAGTTCAAGTACGAAACTTGAAGAAGAAAAGTACCACATCGGATTTTCACTTGTATCATGGGCTAATGAAGCTTACAAGGCGCCCGCTTCCATTGAAAGAATTTCAAAGAGGCACACGTATCGAATGCGAAAGCGTTCAACTCGCTCTGGCGCTGGAAGCTCATTAAAATTCAATGAAAAAGCAGAATCGGGCAAAATCATGTCTGGAACAACTGAGTCAGCTTCGTTTGGAAATTCATCAGCTGAAATCAATACTTCTGTAAATCCTGCTGCCATTGATTCAATTGTTCCAACTACGTGGACGGAAATGCCTTTCGAATCTTCAACGTGTACAAACAAAGTTCTCTCTTCAGTGGACAAATTCTTCTGCTGTCCAAAGTGCTGCAGTTACTTCGAAGCCGCTTCCTTTTTAGACTTCAAGAAACATTTGACTGACGACTGTCTTGTACGCAAGAAGCATCCCTGCTCCCAGTGCGGTCATGTCTTCATCAGCCAAAGCGTCCTGCACTATCACATTAACCAGGTCCATACGAACCCTAACCCACTCTCTAATATCCATCGAGTCAAGCCCAGGAAAACCAAGAATGTGTCTTCGAAGATGTCATTTGAAGAAAATGATGTTCAATGGCCGGACAATGTCAGCCAAGCTAAGAAGATTGCAGCAGAAACTGAAATCTGGAAATGCTGGATCTGTTCATATGAGTCACCACAAAAAGGACTATGGCAAACCCACATGAATCGAATTCATCCAGACGTTCTCGGAATTTCTCTGGAATGCGTACATTGCAGTTTCAGTTTCACGAAGAAGTATCACCTTCGGGAGCATCTGCAAGAAGTTCATTCGGGTGAAATTGGATTTAAATGCAAGGTGAGTTGCAAAATGTGTAGATATTTCTGCAAAGCAAACCATTTTAAAAATAAAATGAAACTGTTAATTTTATAGAACTGCGGCAGAATACTGATGTCCAAGAATTTTAAACACGCCTGCAAGAAAATTCAGTGTGAAGTATGCGGTATTTTCCTCAACAGCCGAGGTGAAAAAACGAAGCACTTACTACTTGCCCATCCTAAACATCGGCCTTACAAGTGCACAGAGTGCTCCAAAGAATTTACCAGGAATGAATACTTGACCATTCACACGAGGGTACACCGAGATCTTCGGCCGTACGACTGTGAATTTTGTGAACGGAGGTTCAGGTCCAAGTCACACTACAACAACCACAGGAGGCTTCACACAGGAGAAAAACCTTACACCTGTCACGTCTGTGGAAAATCATTCTTCAGTCCTCAGTGTCTTTGCAATCATATGGTCACACACACGGGAATTAAGAAGCACGAGTGCTCGGATTGTAATATTTCATTCAGAACTAAGCATGACTTTATACGACATCAAATGATTCACTCTGGTCTCAAGCCCTTTGCCTGTAAAACTTGTGGGAAGACATTCAATCGACGTGGAAATTGTACTGTACACGAAAGATCTCATTTTGCTCTGAAGAAGGAATTTAAATGCGAGACTTGTGGAAAGGATTTTGATCGACTGAAGAAACTAAACGTAAGAATCATTATTTGTTCAATTGAAATTTTCTTGAAAACTCGGATTTTAAAGGAAAATCAATTTTCAATTTTAGAGGCACGTTCGGGATATTCATTTAAAACCACAAATTACCATGGTCATGTCGACAAGCGAGTCTGGAGAATTAAGTACAGTGATCACTGACGCTGAGGAAATTCAATCACAACCTGATTTGAAGAGATTAACCGTGCAATTTTTGGACGTTGAAGATGTGGCTTCAAATGTCGAAGTGGTTGGGGAAGAGACCGAAGCATCTGAAGAGGTAATTTCTTCTTTTTTTAAAGTTAATGTTCATTTTCTGTGAGAAATAGCTCATGAAAAGCTGTTCCTAACTAATTCGGATATAATTTTGAATACAGCTCGAGCTGCAGCAGCTAAGAGTTTGGGAACAAGCCGAATTTGAGTTCCTAAATGAAGACGGTACCCATGTGATACCAATGTACGTCACTGTCCTCCCTTGCTCGGACTCTGCTTCAGCGAGTGACCCGGAAAATGAGACCGTCGGAGAAATTCAAGTCCTGGATGCAGGATCAAATTCGTTGCACATTGAGTTTGAGAATGCTACGGAAGCTAAGGCGTACTTGGAAATCGTCAAAACTGAATAATGGAAATGAAATATGAAAAGTGATAGTAGTAAGTAGAAGGGAGTAGATCTAGAAATATAGGATATTAGGATCATCTCCGTATTTCTTCATTGTTTATTGCTTAATTTCAAACCCCGGCTTTTCTGCTATGACAAGATTCAATAAATTATCCCATTCACATTAACCTAAATTAATACTATATGGGATGTTGTCAACGTAATTTTATAAAGAGTCCACCTCTATTTTGGTTCCTTTTTTGCTCATTGACGACTTCAGAGCTTCGAAAGTTCATCACACAGCATTCAATGCAGCAAATGAAAAGCCCAGCACTTGCCAAAGAAGTGCGTGCTGAAATTCCAGCACAGCTGAGTGAATTGATGAGATTCCGGGCAACATCTCCAGCATTTTAAAATTAGAGTTACCAACTGGGCGTAACTAAATCCTTTTTGATCATAAAATAATTTTAAATTTTATTTAATGTATTAGAACAACGCGGCTCAACGCTGTGCTTATGGGATTTTGCTGTTGTTCGTAAAGCTAAATATTGTTGATTCGTGATGAAGCATGACAAATGACAATACATAGTAAAAAATATTGACCCTGTGACATTACATTACGACTTAAATGTAATGAAGCCTATTTTTATAAATAAATAACTTAAAAATTACAAATAAAGCAAATATTTAAATAGATATGCTTCTTTTCTTCATTTTTGTAAATGTGAATATGTAAAGATGTCTGGTGTTGATTGAACCTGTTTTGCTTGAATATGCACTTATGGACGCTTTGAATATAGTAAGAGTCTGACCTTGACCTTGACCTTTTCCTTGGTGCTCCTACCTAATTTTCCACTTTCCGTGAAGCCCTTTCCAAAAAATTCCATTTACGCAACTTGTCATGATTCCCTAGTCGTACCTCCAATTGTATTGTAAATTGTACTCGGTATCGGTACTCGATTCCGATACTTCATACATAAAACTTTGAAATTATTAAAGATAAAATATATATTGAAGTTGAAGACTCGACAGGTAAAATGTATTAGGTATTCTTACAATTGACAGTACCGGATGAAATTGAATCAATGGTTCAAGAATTGGGTTACGTGCGCTTGTGGGATTTTGTAGCTAGATTAACAATGACAGATGTGACAAAAAATTCGGATTTCGTGCAAGGATTTCGAGTACTAATTAATCATCGATCTTTCGTTTGCTTCTCAGTATTCTGTCTTCGCCTGTGTGTGTTATCAGCATCAAAATTGGAAATTATTGATCTGGATCTCAGAATAGAAATTCTCAAAATCAACGTTGTGAGAATGGCAAAATGTACTCCTAACTCTTCTTATTACAGTTTTTCTCTAAACTTTCCAGAAGTTCATAGGTCAGTCGAGATTGAGATCGCTACATGTAATATTTCAGTTATAAAGCTAATCCATGAAATGCCTAATGCCTAGCATCGGACAACCTCACGATGCCGAATTGGTCAACAATCGGATAATTCACAAGAAATGTCGGTCGCTTTGCACAAATATGCAAAGTCAATAATAATTAATAATAATATTGAGTGCATATGAAAGCTCGTACATGATATGATTGTATGTTAGTTAGTTATAGTTTTACGCTTCTTGGTACTATGGAAAATTTCCATTGGAGTCAATTTTGGTCATACGAGCTGTTCCCTGCTGGATCATTTCATTAAACATAAGAAGCAATTAAAGAATACTCGTACAAAATTCCATTGTTCTTTAATCCTCTTTACTCCTGAACTGAACCCTTTTCAATTCATGTCATTGACCTGGCCACGATATTGAATTCAGTGGAACTAAGTTTTACAACTTACAAACAACCCTTTCCCCTCCCCTCCAACCTCCAATTTGCTCTTGTGCAGGAAAGACGTGAATAGTTTACAAATTGGTGTTAGGCGACAGAACTTTGTATTTGTACGCATGGTTAAGGAACCTAGAAAACCATTCAAGTCCCAATTTGTCGTGAAGGGCTTCAGTGGGCTAGAAGGTCTGACTAAATCAAGACGTGTTTGCAAATTGCTCCGCCGGTGGTTGTAATTCCGTGATACCTTAAGTTTCGTTCCTGTACTTTACCTCTTCTTCGGGTAAGCATTTAATTATTTTTCGTTTACATATTATGTTTAGTCTTGTACACGATTCGCTACAAGTAGAACAGGGTGGGTCGAAGCCACAGAAGGTGGGCGAGAAAATTCTGCAGCTAAATAAACATTCGGCATGCATTTCAATATAAAAAATCACACAGCAAAATTCAGATAAAAGGCATTTTTGTGATTCTAGGTTTCAATATTTGTTTGGATTGACGAGGAACTAGGAAGTGTTTTTTTGCGCATTTCTGCTAAGCATTTAAATTTTGCAGTGAAGTTTAGAACTTCCGGTTTATACAGGAACTCATTTCGCATGTTTTCAAATATCTACATAATGCGGGTCTATGTACATAGCAAACGGTTAATTTAATTTGACGTTCAGTAAACAATCGGCATCGAATTGCCGAATAACCTATTTGTAGCTCCTTCTTCCTTCCAAATATTTTCTATTGATAAAAATATCTGATTGAAGTAGCTTCTGAATTAAAAACAAAATTGCCAATACTATTCAAAGATCATTTTCGAAAATTTGATTGATGCGTTGAAATCTTAGCATTAAATTGAGATGGAAAGAATTTCCCCAGCAAAAACTAGAACGATTTATACAATAAAACAACGCAATGTGCTTATCAGTCAATACCAGTTTTCTCAACTTATTGCTGGTACCTGGAATATTTTTAATATGCCAATGCCAAAGCTGTGCAAATTCTTCCAAACAGGTTTTTCTTAGAAAATCGAAACGAGCATCATGCGAAATAATAGACTCTTGCTAAGATGCAGTACTTGATATGTGCAATCTCTAATTGAAATTCTCACTGTCCTTCTTCAGGTTAACCGGAAATTCGGGTCTTCCTAACTTTCACGACGATGATGAAGAATACCAATGATGCTGCCCCTTTCAACTCGGGCGCTAATAAAAGGAGCCGAGGAAGTCCAGCCAGGTGCCCGTTGCCCTGCAAAAAACGTTTTATGTCAACAGAAACTATGCCTACAGAAGCACTTCCGGTAAGTTTCACTGTCCAATGAATACCTAATTTAAATTACTTAATATTATTCTCACGATCTTTACCAAGGTTTTCGACTACGATCAATAAGAGGTTAACTTATTCAAACCATAGTTATAGAAAATCCCACTTAGGCGATTAAATCCCATGAAAGTGGAGATTTTAGGTAGTGTTATTTAATGGGATCTAATATTATAGTGATTTAATGGGATTTAATGTTATCGTGATTTAATGGGATTTAATGGTATTGTGATTTAATGAGATTTAAATGGATTCAATAGGGAATAACGTTTTAAAATTAATCCTACCCCCGTGTGATTTAATGGGATTTATTGGGATTTAATGATATCGTGGTTTAATGAGATTTTAAAGGATTTAATAAGGACAATTTCGTCTAAATTAATTCCATCACAGTGGGAGTGGGCTTTAATTTGACCTAATAGTTTTGTGATTTAAAGGGATTTGATAAGGAAAATCACGCTTCTAAACTAAACACAATCAATATTCCATGGAAATTAATGGAATTAATTAGGAACATCGTTCTTCCAACATGTTTGCCCCATTTATATTAGATCATATCAAACAAGTTTAAAATTGTGGCTCTGATTGAAATGCTGTGGTAGTAAAGCACTGAAAAAAAAATTAACATTATTGGAACTAAAGACTGCTCATTCCTCGCTGTGCTTTTCAATTGAGATAATATTGAAATGCAGAAAATTGACAACTACGAATTTATTTGTTGCAGGTTGAGTTGATGGAAGACAGAACAAGCCAATTATCATACACCATAAACGGTTCGCCGGACTCTCTCCAGCTACTGAATTCTTCAACTGTTTCATGGAACCATATCGAAATCACGAACTGCATCACGGCCGAATGCCCAACATGGAACTTCCCATCTTCCCTGAAGACGTCTCTCACTTCCCTCACGATTTCGGAATGTACCTTCACTTGGTCATGGTTAGTGGAAGTTTCTCAGCAGTTCGAGTCTTTGGAAAAGCTAACCCTCCGGAAGTGCAGATTGGAACGGAAGCGGAACAGCCTATTCCGACATGCTGCACGAGTTTTAGATGAAGTAGTCCACACGGTCGGTCCGGTTCCAGAAGTGGTCCAGACATCGGGATTTGCAATGAAGCGACGCTTGAGAATCAAGTTGGAGATGGACAGCTGTGTTACGACGAATGCATTTTTGAAGCTACTCAATGACTCGTCAGCTTTCAGCCAGGCTGCACTGGAAATTTCCATTCCTGGGTCCGAAAATAGAAAGACACCAAGGATTCTCATTAGCACAAGAAGAAATTGTATATTACGTTTAGCTCAGCCCAGGCGAAAGTCTGACTAATATGTATTTTGGAAGTACATCCTTGGATTTTGTAATATAACTGATGGATACAAATTGGTATAATTGGTTTGGATGTACAAACATTTTGGATATCAGCAGTAGACATGCTCTGGAAATACTCTTGATTCACTTTCAAAACTTATATTTAGTTAATGTATGTATATCTGCATATCAAAGGAAATGTCAAATAGCGAGGAATCCCATATGTTATTCTGGAATGGAACTGGTCTAATTGGTGCTCCATTTCCAAATGTGTAAAAACGCTGTGATTATTTATAAGTCAAATATTTATCTTCAATCGTAAGTCATTTCCACTTATGTCAAATGTAATATATGTAGTTTTGTGATTTATTGAATTATATATCAATAATTAATAATTTTGGCTACATTGTAAAGGAACTTTTTACCGTTTACCAATGTACTCGTATACATGTTTGTATGGTGATTGATGATGAGCTTTGTATCATACGCGATTACATTGTATTTGTAATATTTTGTAATATTAAGAAATATAGAGATTGCAATATTCAAGCTTTGTTGCTTGTGGGAGATATTGATTTTATTTTCTGATATTAGCGTATGTAAAATACAAATTCATTTTATTATAGAAATTAAACCTAACGCGGCGATAAAGAAAATATCCGACGACTTGTTTTCCAAAGAAATACAATAATTCAAGCCCAACAGAGTAGAACGCATTTTCACTTCATATATGTAGGAAGCTGATCATATTTGGTAGAAACCTGATTGGCAAAAGAAATATTCCAAAAATGGCAACAATAGGTAGGTCATGTTAGTAAAACGTTGAAGCGAATAGCATAAAAAATGTGAATATTTATAATGCGTTTTGTATAGAAACGTTTCAAGAACTTATGCGAGTAATCTTCCATTTCCATCATTTCTACCAGGGAGCTTGATCAGGCAGTAGTACATGGTAACATGTTACTATGTACTACTGCCTGATCAAGCTCCCTGCATTTCTACTAATGCGTATTTGTTGCTATATATTTTGAAAAACTGTGGAAGTGGTCTCTCATAATAATTTTAAAGCTCCTTTTCCTTTCATCAGCATTTCTCCAAAGAAAGAATTGCAAGGCATGCATTTCCCTTTTTCACTAAATATTCAGTATTACGCGGATTGCACTGAAAAAGAGGAGGAATTATTACATATAAAAGTTATGATAATATTATGATATAAAAGTTAAATTCGGAATACGCCATTTTTTGAGAGTCAGACAAAACACAATGTGTAACACGCTTTCCAGACTAAAATCCGAAATCACAAACAATTTCCGATCTGGTGTCCTGTAAAATACCAATTCTGTCTGTATTAAGTAATGGAACGAGTTAGAGTTAATGAAATTATAAATGAAAAAGTTCGAATTAGGTATTAATTTTAGATTCCTGTTATATTATAACACGTAACATAACGCTAATAGCATAAAGCATCAGATGCAAAATTTCTTGATTCCATGTTTGTTTTCAAGCCAAAATCACTGGAATACATGCATACAATGCGTGGTTTATTTTTAGACGGAGCTAATGTGTGCAATAAAATTCAAGTACAATTCCAAATCATCTGTAATGTAATGTAATCCCTAGACTTCATGGAAGTGTAATTTTTTTTTTAAACTTTAATTGTAACTTAATTTAGGAAACTTTGATTTTCGTTTTTGCATACGGCTTATTTAATAGACATTTGAAAATTTGAAAATTTAGACATTTATTAACGTGTCAGAGCAATTTCAACTACATTGTCAATTTTTTTAAATCGACAATGATTATGCTACCCGAAGGCCGCACACGCTGTTCTCCCAAAAGCCAGACACACTACACCAC
>JAQFYU010000758.1:0-18942 GCA_034694905.1 Ceratophysella granulata | reverse complement strand
AATAACTATCACACCCAATGAAGACATGTCAGTGAAGTTCGCTGACATCATTTATTTGAACTTTTTCGGATTCGGACAACTAAAACAGAAGCTTTGTTAGCGACAGGACTCGACGCTAGATGGCGTTTGGAAACTTCTGAAGTTGGAGTGGAACAGTGTTTCCTTGGAAACAGTCAATATTGTGTTCGAATAATGTAAATAACGTTTACTTATGTTGGCTGGGACTAATAGTGAACACATTGTGCTAAGAAAAAGATTTTATAGTCATAAACTGTAATTTTGATGAATTTTTGAAAGTGTACAAATAAAAAGGGGAACGGCTTTGGTATTCTAGGACATATTTTGCCATTTGTGCTGCATGCTGCATATTTCGACTTAGACATTCTCAGTGCGTGTAAACCTTTCTTTACTAAATCATCATTCGTTTGACTTACGTGTAATGCAGAATATTCGAAGAGCTTCACTACCTCCCTCACCAAAATTGAAAACACGAATACTCCAACAATTCCCAACAAAATGGTCGCCACCCCGTTTGCGATAACATATCGTCGTTCTGCAGGTGAGTAAGAAGCCATCCAACCAGTAATGCTTTCAACTAGAGTGTACTATATTACAAAATTACAGTATTTGAGTAATTCATAGATGAGAGTGGTCGACAGAAATTACTAAGTCGACGTACCGGACGCTCGGAAGTTGTCAGATACCGGAAGTTACACACTTCACATGATGTGGCGCGGGACTCCCGCAGCCAGTGTTCCAAGCATTCTTTGTGAATGACAGCCATCGACCCTTATGAAAAGAGAACAGTATTCAATATATGAGACTTTTTCTTTTGCAGAATTAATGAATCATTTGCAAAATCATGTTTTCTCAATCGAACAGGTCCACTCTCAATGTCGACATAATTTTGGTTGGCTGTGTTTTCATTTAAAATAGCTCCAGTGTTTGTTTCAGCGATTTTGAGAATTTCTTGCTTGTAAGTAGAACTTAGAAGCCAGTACAAATTCAATGTTCATAAATATTTGAGGAAACGTCGCAGCTTTTGCTCAAAACGAAAATGGCCGTTTTAATCTCAACCCTTCTTGAAAAAACATGATGAATGTCTTTACCTTTACACATGCAGGGTTTTATGGCGCTTGTCAGCAGGTTTGCCGGCTCCAGGCAAATCCTGCATGCTGGTTCGGTACACTCAGGCTGACCAGCCTTGTCGTCTGAAACACCATTGAGGGTCTCACTTCCTGCAACTGCAACTGGTTCAATAATTCCATGTTTGGCCAGTGGGCATGTATTTCCATCTTCCAGTTTTTCAGCGCCATCGGTTCTGCATACACAAATATAAACATACATACTATAGAAGGGCCTTGAATCAGTACAAAGTACTGATTTGGATAGATGCACTGGCTAAGGGTAGGTCTTAAGAACTGAATTTATACTACTTATAAGGCCACTCTCTCGTTTCCGATTTATTAGCCGGGATTCTTCCTTGCTGTCACCAGTTGAGTGATGAAGATCAGTACTTTATATTTATTGGTGGACATTTTAATCATATTCACCATTATTATTGTGGAGCGAACCCGACAACACAGATCCAAATTCAATAAACTGCAGTTTCCGTACCCACCGCCTACCCCACCCGAGGTAAATCACCATTCACCACAGCAAACTAAACAGGTACAACAAACCCGCTACCCTGATTTAGGATAAGCTGTTACCAGGACAATGCTTCCAACAGGAGCGCTTATTGAAGGAAAAATTGTGACTGACAGAATGAGATGGTGCATTTTCGTAAAATCACATCAATTCCCGACATGACGTGAATATAAAAACTTACCCATCCCACCGAATTTCCCCCACGGCCCACTACATCCCACCACGTCCCACCCAAGACCCACCCATACCTCATAAACATATTCTCATTCACTCACTCAGCACGTGCATGTGCATAGATCAATATAGAAAGACGCAGGGAGTCAGGTGGGGTAATTAAATTTCAACATTTCAGGATAACACTGCTAGGACATTGGTCACTGAAAGTCCTGTTGACAAAAGTTGTTGTGTGACAGATCACGGTACATCACTATTCATTAGGACGACAAACGACAAGTCGTGGTTGGTCGCTCCTTCCCTCCCAAACTCATCACTATATCCTGCTTCCCCCTGTCACACAACAACTTTTCTCAGTACCTTTACCAGTGAGTGACCGCTGCTGTCCTGGCACTGGCAACAATACAATACACAAATCAATTTTTACTATTCTGGATTCAAAATATATTAAACTGTTAATAATGCTCCAGTTAAGTACAAATAATACATTGCGTAAGTTTCTCGACTTCAGTAGCAAAGTAATACAAATGTTAAATGGGCTATTGAAGTTTGTATTTCCAACTTGATATTCACGGGCTTCACAAAAATAATGTTGATGTGTAAAGAGGAGAGGTGACCAAGCGGAACCGTTCCGTGCAGACTGTTGTCCGCTTAATCATGAAAAGTAACAACTAAATTGTGACTACGCATTTGATTTTTGCTGTTTGCTTAAAAAAAACTTTTTTTCTTACCCAGGCTGAATATTTCTAGGAACACATGATGAATTAGCCAATTCTAATTCGACGTCTATGGCTGTCTCTTCCCCAAATACCGTTGATCTTGTGTTAGGCATGGCGGTTAAAGTGGTTTCAATAATTGGCAACTTAATCTACTGAAGTGGAGGAAAGTGATTGAAGACTGAATTCAATTCAAGTCTGAAGAATCTAAAATTCAGACATGGCTCAGAGATGAATTGGATAGAAGAAAAGTTCCACGCAGCACTTCCCAATCCCAAACCCAGACAATGGGTATTGGGATACGATACGACGTGCTATTGCTTCATCAGCAAATTCGAGCAACCCATGGGCCATATGGCAAATACTTCTTCCTAGGACTATGACTCATTTAGATTGGATCTCATGTGCAAAATTTTATAGTAGCACAGTAGTGGTGGCTGGTGTGAAATTGTGTAAGACGAATATATACTGGTACTTCGTACCAGTAAATATGCCATAAATGTATTTACGAAAACAACCCTGGCGTTGCTGAGTCACCACTCACCATGGTCAATGAACTTTGAAAAATATCGCATAAGCGTCAGTTAACTCGAAAATAGAAGTCAAAAGTCGAGGCAAGTTATAAATTTCGAATGGTTGCTTTTGACGATCGATTTGGCTCATTTTAATTGTTTTAATTGTTTGATCCTTCTTAAAAATAACAGAAATAGTTAGCATTTAGAGCATTTTTTAGACAACAATAGTTTATATAGTCATTTCGATAGATGGCATAAGCATATACTTGTTTTCCTTTCGTTAGGCGTCAGGGATTGCTATTATCGAGTCTACATAGTTCGTCTTTGTACATCCTGAATATACATATAGTTTGGGATACCATAGACCTGAATTGTAATGTTTTCAAGGAACTGTTCTTTGTACAAAAGCACACACAACTAATTAATAGTTTTAACATGGTTAAAGGTATTAACCGCGCTAATCTCGTTAATTTTCTTCGCTTTGCGCATTTTACAACACAGTTCCGAGTTCAGAATTATTAATCCTCCTGATCCTATACTAGGATCCGTTCATCGTTCATCCTAAACAAACCCAAGCTCAAGTACTTGTGCAAATGATTAACACTGGCAGTGTAATTTTAGAGATCGATCATAATTTATTGGAAGAGTACAAAGTTTAATTAATTGGATCGATTGAAATGTAAGGTAAACAAAATAACAGCAATTTTGTATTTAAAATTACTGTTCTTGATTTTGTTCTATTTTTTGGCGAATGCATTCTTCTGGTTCATGTTGAGAAGATGAACGGCTTGCCAATCGGATTTTGCCGGTGCAGACGAGGCTGCTGGTTGAGCCGTCTTCCCAGCTTCAGCTGCGCCATGATGGGGATCGGACGTTGAGGTAAATCCCAAATTTACAAAGGAAGCTTCCGTACCAACGCCAGGACCTTCCGCCACAAGTCCTCCTGGAACAATTTGGCATGGAACTGGAAGTTGGTTTCCACAAACACGTCTGCGTCCACGTCCAAAACCATGAACCTTGACTTGAACTTTTGCTTTTTCTTCCTCCTCCGCCGCTACACAAGAAAAAAGAAAGTCGTGATTTGCGTGTGCATTCCAATTAACAAGTATTAGTCGACATCCATTGGACATTATTTAACTATGTATCATACCTTTCTTGACACCTTCTGGATTGACCCAAGTCATGGGGAGGAAGAGATCGTGTTGATCTGGGCATCTTTCCTGATGGGACACGAGCTCGGGTCCTGGAACATGGTGAGTGTAGTTATAGCGACAGACACCCATGTCGACCCGCCTCCCTTCGCGAAACATCTTGGCCCTGTGGGTAAGACGACACTGGACCACGTGTCTTGCGTATCTGTCGTTACTGGAATTCGAGAGGAAGTATTAATTTATGCAGTTTGTTCACCATGCAATATGTGTAGTTTAGGTAGATGGTACTCACGTAATTTGATGTGATGGATTGTATGGGCAAAGCATGAAGAATTCACCTTCTGCCAAGCAGAATCCGGTTGGAGTCGGATTCGACATTCCTGAAATTGAAATATTTGGAAATACAATTAAAAATGTGTAATTTTGAACCATCCACTTAATTCTTATAAAAACTAAATCCATGAATGAGATTTTAGGATCATAGGACATAAGAGAAAAATTGAATTATCAGAATATATATTTGAATTTTGAATTGCGGAGCGTCCTCGACGTATAAATTTTCGGAAATCAAGAATTAGAAAATATTTGAAGTTTTAAAAATGGGAAATCAGGTGGAATGTATAGAATCTGAAAGCTTACGAACTTCTAATGCTTCAACTTCGTGCGTACCTGAGGTGGGTGTTGATCGAAATTGGAAGTAGCTCCTTAGGTCAGAGGAAGTTCTTCGTTCTTCCGCTTACTTCTTCGTCTTCAGAGTACAGTTGTTGAGTCTGGGTCAGTGTTTGGTTGAAGTTAGGGCTGAAGTTTAGAAATGGACTTAGGCCTCGATGACTCGAGGAGGTAAGAATACTGGTACGTCCGAAAATCAAAGTGGAAATGACGTTGGAATTAAAATCGACTCTGCTTTTATACCCTCCTGACCGTTATGAATTCAATGCAATCTGAAAATTCGAGCTTTTCTCATGTGTGAAATAGGGTTCAATCAGTGCAACGATGATAAAAAACAGTTTCTAAGCATTAGTACAGTAATTCACAACAGTTTTCAAAACTTGAGCTGAAAGCGAAATGCTTCGAATTCACGCAAACCGTGAAACCTGGAGTTTGTAATAGGTTCACGAAATATTTCCCGATGATATTGACAACACACTTTTAAGGTATAGGGGCAGCATCTCACAATATGTATAATGTCTTTTGAAAGTCAATGCGAGATCGACAAGATGAATCCCCATTGTGAAATGTTTCATGTTTTCTACATATGTATACTGACACGCACGTGATAATAAGTTGTCCACATGAATATATGTACTGTACACATTGGGTTATATGTACATATAGATGTATAAATTTAGCGCGTATGTACAGCCTTTCGTAAGACGAAGGTTACCCGGCGACGGCGACCCAGGCAAGATGCATAAGGTTAGATTCCGAATATGGTCAAATATTTGGTAAGGCCACACCTTAGAGGAGTCAGTAAGACATTTAAGTTCAACACCAGTTAAAATGAGCAAAGAGTCGAATTACAGTAATAAACAGTTATTGCCTACGCAGTTACAAGTCACAATATGGTTGTGCTTTCATTTAATGTAGCGAGAACGGGTAGTTAAACTCGTAACTGGTGCTGCCATCTCTGGAGCTTAACTGGGTATTATGGTACGTATTCCACGACTACCGAAAGCAAATGGAATTAAGCCCCTTCGAGTTAAAGGATCTTCTCAATCTTAACAGGGAGCATTTGAGGCACTAGAAATTAGTTTGAGAAGCGAAAATTAACTAATTTCTTCCGGAAATGTTGATGCGCCGGTATACATATTCTAATAATTAAAATAACATATAGGTATGTGGTAGGCACAGGCCACAGGTGCGGATGCGGAGTGCATAGCAAGCAACCCGATTAAATTCAGATACGAACCAAAACAGACAAATCTTTATGTTTTCTGTAAATCAAATTCTGGACGGAATTAACGTGAACGCAATCAAATGGCTCATTTTGCAATCAATAGACGAGGATAAGTGGCAATCCAATAAGTTCAACTATATTTAAGAGCTGAAATGGTTACAGCTAAGTGGAGAATATAATTGTTGATTTTTTCTAACATTTTAAGATTTAAAGCAAAAATTACAGCAGAACAAATAAAGGTGTGCTATATTTGTTAAGCACAGAATTTCAGCAACACCTGGTGTGCAGAGCAAAAAATACTACGACTAAACGAGACACCAATATTCTCCTTCTCTGATTCAGGCCTTCCCGGTTTCCTTAAGCGTCGGTTTCGGGTTCAGAAAGTGGCGGAGTAGGAATTGGAAGCACTTTTACCATCCTGTTTTTCTCGTTGTGCCATTCCGTCCAGCTTGACCAGAAATCACTGTAAATTAAATTAAATTGAGAAATTAGAAACTAATTTAATATGCAATCGATGTTCTACAATATCATGCCACATTTACAGATAAATATTCGTCAATTGTTGTCCGTCTAGAACTTTCTTACCGAAGAGCGATGAAGAGCCAAGTCCAGAAGATTGCAAGAGATCCCGCAGCTAACGTCAGGGAACGGAAACGGATTCCCAGGTCCAACCCTTCATTTTGAAAGCCAAAGACTTTATTCTTTTCAGAACCACCATCAATCCAAAACTTCTGCAACTTCAGTAGTACAAATTATGCTGATCAAGTAGTTCATTCGGAAATTGGACTCAGTTCAAAGGGGGCAATGAGTTCTGAGATCATTTTCGAAATAAGTAAGAATTTGAATACATTGTTCCAAGAAATTCATATTTGCAATAACCTCAGACCAAATTTTCGAAAAACGGGCGGCAGGGATTACGAAACATTTAGTATACCTACTAATTCATAGATATAAAGATGAAAATAACCTGTAGTCCAGCCAAATCCCACATGGTTCTACTGAACGATACAATGCAGACCCCCAGAAGCACCAGAGTCAAAAGTCCCACTGCACTAGCCAAAACTCCATAGATCAAAAACATGATTTCCTTCACTGGGTGTAGGGTCTTCAACCATTCACCAATACTTGTAGATGTACTAGTGTACTATATAGAATCAGAAATAAATTATCACCAAAATAGTTAACTTGTTGACCTACAAAATTGACTAAATCGACGTACCCGAGGCTCCGTGGTAGTCAAATACTTAAAACGGCAAACTCCACAATCCTTCTTTCCAGACTCATTAAGCCATTCCTCAAGGCAATCCTTATGGACGAGTCCCATTGACCCTCGAAGACAAAACAAAAATTGGATTTCATGAGACTCTGAATAATTCCATACTAAATCAAATTTCGTGCATGCGCAAACGCTTGCAAAGTATATTTTGTATCAAAAGTTGCGTCTTAAGTAAATGTGTGTAGACACCCGCCCGTTTTAAAAAATTATCGCTTCGTGTTCGTTAGTTCAGTGAATTTTCCTGACCTGCGGCACGCTTTCATTTTTTGCTTCGCTCACGGAATCGCTATGCTCTTTTATGGACGACCGTGTATCACATGTAATGCCATTGAACCGAGTGCAGGTGACTTAAAACTAAAACAGATATGACATGTGACTCGGGATTCGCAGGGCTGGGCAAATTACTCTCTAATGCAATTTGAAATTAAATGAAATGCAAAGCCACTGTCACTTAATTACATACAATTAAACTGCACAAATCGCTGTCAACTTTTAGTTAAATTGTAGCTTCAACTTACGAATTATAAATTATAAACAATGAGCTCAGTTACAATTTAATATAGGAATGTTGAAATATTTAATTATTGCAGATGTAATGCCAAGTGAAAGTCTAGCAGTTGCTAAAATCAGTGGCTAAACGATAATAATGTACTTCATCTTGGATGGTCCATGTTGTCGACAAAAAAGACAGTCAAGCCGTGTTAAGTTGACTCAAGTGTTCAATAAATTGTAATTTGATACTAAAATGCTCCAAATTACAAGATGTAAATTACTCTTCATAAATCAAATTACAATTAAAAATTACCATAATGATACATTTGGGAGCCAAATTAGGTACATTTATTTACAGTGTAAATTCCAATTACATGTAATTTGCCCAGCCGAGCCCTGATAAGTTGTCACTATCCGAAATATCTTCCATATTGGTTTTAGAATATGCATACCCTTGCACAAACATGGCTTGATGCATCCTGGTTCCGAAGAGTCCACGGAATCCCGGCAAACCCAGCATTCCACCATCTCCATCATTTTCTCATCAGTTCCTCCAGCCTCAGCCTCAGGGCTTGCAACCTCGTTTGGAGCTTCGGGAATCTCTCCTTCATTCACTGCAATTACAAATTCCATCAGAAGTTACTTCTAATTTTCAGTAGGGCCACCAAAGTTAATCGATGAGTATCTGAACTTGGACTGGAGCAAAGAAAAACTTCATCCAGCGAAAATGGAACACAATTTCGTACAAAGCAAAGCATTGAGTTTACATTAGCTAATTAAAGCTAATTACCTTCAACCATTTCAAGTTCCATAGTTTTTGACCGCTCTTGTAACACTGTTTTGCCTTGTTTGTCTGTCAGAAGCGAGAACTTGATTGTTTGAGTAGGTACCACCAATTACCTGTCCCAAGTCGGAATAAGATGTGAAAATATTTAGTACGTATATAGGTATATATTCAGAATTAACTCATAAGTCTTGGTCCGCGTATTTTGCATCTAGCCATGGATTCGCTTCTTTCCTAATACAATATTTTGCACAATATAAATCATTCCACACCGTTCATAGTTTTGAAAATGCAGCCGGTCGCAGTCGCAGGCGATGCGTCGACACTGTCAATAATTCAAAATCTGCGTTTTTTTTATCATACTATTTTTATCACCGGTATTTTTGATAGCATATGTAAGCCATACCACGTAATAAAAATACACATACACAGAACCCAGCTGAGCGAAATAGTGATTTAACAGCACCAAACCATTTTAATTTTGAACATATTTAAATATTAATTTTTGCATTTGAACCGACCAAGTATTGTGATTGAAATATGCATATGTAGTAATGCAGACGCTTGCTGTCCAAGCAGCGCGATGGGGATGCTGACACAGGTGATATTCGCCGATGGCGATGAAAACAAACGGTCAAATACAATTGTATGTAACGAATGATGCGTTTTCCCGCCGTTATTAACTGGGGACAATTAGCTACCGGGATACGCTTAGTATTCTTACTGGATATTTAATTGCAATTACTAAACTTACTGTCGTCTCTTCCGTCACTTCCTTGGAGCTGTGGCGGTTGAAGATGTGTGCAGATTCGACTCGGCCTAGCAGACGAATCCAAGTTGCACTAGCAACGGACCGGACAGGCTCTACGAGACGTCGTCTACTAAATGCACGCCGACAGCGTGCCACAGGACCGTAGCGAGAAGTTTTCCGATCGGCCGGGTCCCATAATTTATGTAGTTCCTGCGGACAAAGCAAATATAATATTGAATTATAATTTTATGTTATAATATACTTGAACTTTGACGCGTCAGATTCACTTTTCCATAAGATCTGATTCATAAAAAGCATGTTTTGAGTCTGTAAAGATTGTTGCCAATTCAAGTATTATTAGTCAAATCGAGCGCTGTCATCAGATTCCATGAACATTTTTGTGAGGAGTCGTGTTATCTCCATGAAATATTCAAAAATCCTAAAATATTTGCATCCTTAATATTTGAGTAAAGTACTTTACCGTTTGGTCCAATATGATGTACTAATAACTGTAATTGTTTGGAAATTGAAGTTATGCAGACGGTGCACTTCGACGTGAGAATTTTTCTAAATGGCTGAAATAGTTCGTTTTTTCGTACCATGTGTTTGAAAATTTACATAATAGGAATTACTGAACTTGAACCCATAAAAAATTTTCATGTTTTCAATCGTATTAGCCTTATGAACATACACTTGTTGTTACTGAATTCCAAAATCAAAACGCGAATAAAGCAATTGTGGATCAAATCAGATTTTTAAAACGAAAATCTTGACATCTGTTTGCTTTTGCTTAAAAATCCACAGCGCTCGACTGTTACAATGTTGTTCCTCGATTTTCTGCTGCTTTTCTGGGAAAGTCATGCCTCCGCCTATGCTGAAAATTTCAGCTCAATTCTTCCCTTCCCACATGAGTTATGAGCGAAATGGTACGTTTTCAATGGGACAGCACTCGTACATCTGATTTCCTTGTTGAACTGAACATTGTCCAATTTATGAGATTCAATTAAAAAATTCATTTTATTGCATAATTACGCATTGTATGCAGGTCAGACGAACGCTAGCTTAGCTGTGCTGATGTGCAGTTCTAAGGCTCTCGCTTATCGAGTTCGAGAAATTTGGAAGATATATTTTTGTAATTCAGAAGCAAGATTTTGATTATCACGTGTTCAATGATATCCGGGCCGTAATTCTATTCCGAATAGTTTGCAAACGCATATGGACTATTTCCATGTAATTGAAAGTAAACTAAAGAATGTTACATTGGCCCTGGCATTTTCCTGATGGATACGACGACGGTCGAGCTACGGTACTGGTTGGAAATTGCTCGGTTTCAATTGGTTGTACTAGAATATACAGGCATACGAGGAATTGGCAATTTACATTGGGTAATTTTTAAGCTATATTCATACCCATCGGAAAACAAAGCAGTAGGAGAGGCTATTGTTTCATTTAAGCAATTCCGGCAAGTCTTGCCAATATTTTTGCTCCAAGTGGAAGAAATAACGCAACACACTGAACGGAAGTCTAGAACCCTGAGGTAGTGCTCTTTGTGCGTGTCATACGATGAATCAAGGCTGAGCAGGTGATATTTGGGCGGTAATTGTAATTAATCATGTTACACAACACTTAGGTATATTCCAAAGGGTCATTCCATTCATATCGAGTATGTTTTAAGGCAACGGTCAACTTTGAAGTACAATTTGAAGCAGATAAATGTATGTATATTTACGGTATATTTAACGAATTTACAAAATTGCCTAGTCTTACCGGGTGGACTAGCCATCTCGTACAATGTAAGAATATACGGCTCGAATTCTGATAAGGATTGCTCAGCACACGTTAAATTCTAAACTTCATTCTACTTCTTGCTTTGGTAATAAACATCCATCATTTTGAATGGTTAAAATTTGGCTGAGTTTGCGTCTTGTAAAAACTGAATTGGTTCATAGAGATGATCTGGATCTGACTTCTCAGAAGTTTGACGCCAGAAATATACACAGGCCTCTGAATTTTCATTATGTCGCGACAAAACCTCGCTGATACATGACAAATTGTGACTCATAAAGCCAATTTTATCGTTAGTTGCACAAATCTGTAATAGGAGATTCAGAAAGAGCAAGGAGCATGAAATGGTTTCTTTTAGTTGTTTATTACATTGTACCGCACCCAAAGGAAGCATTGATGCTCTCATGCCTTTTTCATATAAACAGTTGCTTAACAAACAAGAAACTAAAATCTAAATGTTGTGATTTTAATACAATCATTATTATTACTTCAATTTACTATTGTAGCTAAAAATAATATCCGTACATATGAATACATGAAATACTATGTATTCAATACTTTAATATATTTTATGTGACTTGTGACTACACGGGCAACTATTCAACCATATTTTATACAAGAACGATTCATCTTATTTGGCACACGATTAATACTACGACTACGAGTACCCAGCTGTATGTTTTTGACCGATCGCCTAGCTTACTAGCTTACTTTATGGCGAAATGAACAATAAACATTGAAAATTTTTGTTTATGAAAAATGCATCGATATAGAACAAATAGAACCCGAGGTCGAAGGCACCGGTTTTGAAATTTATCAACAGTTAATCGTTGGCCTCCACAAACTAGTGATATATCCAAGATTTTTTCGAATTCCCTTACCTGATCATGTGATCATGAACGCAACCGTTAGAATTAAACTCTACCATGGATGTGAATCTACATACGACTAAATGTTTGAAAAATTGTGTATACTTATAATTATTTTTTTATAATTCTCGACAGGCAGTTACTACCGTCAACTTCGAAACTGCTCTATAATAGAAATGTAATGTAAGTATAGTGCCGTACAGTTTTAGTAGGAAAATATATAAAAATGCTTACAGTAAGTCCTCCGAATTATGTCCATTTCTAGAAATTTTTAGTGCATGATTCATTTTAGCTTAACATATTAGTCCAAAAATGGACGCTCGGACATTTTTTCGGATAAAATGGATACAGCGGCAGAAAAACAATGCTGGATTGTTGGAATAATATACTATATTGTCTAAGTACAAAATCATTACATAGTCAAAATGGTGAGGAGTGTGCGTGCGGTATGCCGTAACGTATAGCCTCAAGCGATTCAGCAATACCGTGTCCTGCCTGTCGAATCCAGTTACGTTACTGTACACGATCTTCATCAGCATCTTGTCTTGTGTGTTCGGATATAGCAAGGTCTTGAGGCTCGAGCTCAGAAAATGGATTTGGTAGAACCTTCATTTTCAATGACCAATCCCTCCATGTTTTCCAATGGCCTCTGTGAAATGGACAAAACATGATAGAAATAAAAAATTTCACATTTGATGTGAAGAAAATATTTAATATGGGCGTTGCTTATACTTTCGTACCGACAAAGGTCGTAAAAGTAAGTACAACAGAAAACAATATTTTGAGTAAATGAAACCAGAAGCAAGATCAAATTCCATTGAGGAGCCTCATCCATTACTTCGGTTTTTTTTGGAATTTCCCAAAGCCAAGATACCTGAAATGTTAACAATTATATAGGTACTCAGGTTCCGCTAAAAAATAATGCGCGCAATTAAGATATTGACGTGTAAAGTACCTCTATAGATATTGCGGCGAATAATGGCTCACATCTAAAAAATTCAAAAGCGACAACTTCCGCCAGGTTAAGCCAAATCAATAACATGCACACAATCATGATTGCCATAAGAATCAACAGGAGTCCGTTAAAACCAGCGATTATAGCTTCTTCTAGCGACACGGATTTCATCCAAGCAGAAACTGTTGCAACGAAAGTAGGGTACTATGGAATTACAAATAACAATTGAATTAGTTCTCAGATGTCTAAGGCTGGCTTAAGATCAAACATTTTTTGGATCATCCTTCTTATCGGATTTCGGATCGGATCGGATTGAGAGTTTTTTGTTGCCTTTCGAATTGGATGATAAATGTCAACCTTTCGAATCAAATCGTATCGGCAATAAATATCCATCCGACCTTTCGGATCGAATCGGGCTCATGCCAACCATCCCACCTATGTCGGATCGGATTCTAAAACTATCCGATCCAAAGCTAACCTTAGTTATCACGTATCTAATTAAGATTGGCAAAACTGACGTACCCGAGGTTCGGTTGCTAACACGTAGTCAAACTTGCAAGCCGGACAAGACCTTTTGTCCGACGTATTCAACCACTCTTCGAGGCAGTCTTTGTGCACGATCGCCATGGACCCTTTGAAAACAAAATAGAAGTTTATGAGTCTTGAGAGCAGTGGGGCCCGTGCAGACTCGCCTCGCCTCTGTGTGGAGGCAGTGTGAGACACGGCACCGACTGAACACATACTGCTCATATGTATGTGTTTACAGTTTATGCGTCGTGTGCCCTAAATGGGTAATTGTAAATGTTGGAGCTTGGAGTCAAAATACGGAAGATATATACGGAAGGCATTTAGGAAGAGGCGAATTATATTTTGTTACTTTTCAAAAAAATTCAAATTGTAAAATATCGGAGCATTTAGTGGTTCGATACATTTTTTAGAATTCAAAAACACTTCAGCTTCCATATTTTGAATCCAACCCGTTCCAATTCAAATCTTGTTTTCCATTTCTAACCCTTGCTCATTGATAATTCTCGTTTTGCTGGAAAAATTACAACCCGTTTCAGTTTCACCCTACCCCCTCCCTCTTTCAGTTCCACTTCCAACTCGTTCCATGACCATTCTACCTTGCAAATTAACACCCGGTTTTTTTGTTTGAATTTAATCCAAGCTAATTGTTTAATTTCGGAAAAGTACAAATTCTAGTCAGGCGTTTAGGTCAGTTAGCCAATCCGGGTGAAATGCTTTATTTTCTGAACTGAAGCAGTACGAACGCCAAATAATTTATTTCGTTTCAATTTTGATCCCAAACAGGCCTTACCTCCTACCCTTTTCTCAATTTGAATTTTAACACGTCACATACGACTGCCATTATCAACTTACAATACAATTGTAACCCGCTCCATATACAGCCTGTCTCAGAAAGGACCGACACCTTTAAAATATTTTGGAATGGCAACAAGCACTAAATGCTTGCTTCATATGTTAAAGCAGTCCGAAACAATAGCTGAACAATCTGAGTACTGACAATTTTGCAGCAACTACATGACAGTACAAGTAACGTTAACATAAACAAAACTTATTTTCATTGTTATTTTCGAGAAAAATAAACAAAGGGTGTCGGTCCTTTCTGAGACAGGCTGTACATACTTGTTTCCAATCTCATTTCCAATTCCAACCCGGTTCAAGTCGCACATACATTTCTCCCTTCCAACCCGTTCTATTGCCATATTCAAACTACAATGATGTAACAATCCATACTTTCAACGCCGGTTTCTCCCATTCATTCTACGACACTTCAATAATTAGAAAGGAAAATTCAATTTTTTGTCAAATTTTTGATTTTTGATGACTTACGAACTTTTGAATATAATAAGAGTGTTTTTTTATCCTTTTCAATTTTTAAATGCGCAAAAGGACTGTTTAGTTTTTGGAAGTTGAGTAAAAGCTTAGAAATTTCTAATCTAGAAAAAAAGTAGTTGTGTAAATCGGTTTTGGATCACATGCTTCTCAGGTTCTACATAGTACACCCAACTCCGATTTAAACCGTGGTGGTTAAATTCAAGTCTTTGTCCCTTCCATTTGTCAATTCGCGCACCATTTACGAAACGTCGGTCAGTTTTTGGGTTAAGGGTCTCAGAGATAACCCATCTATATAACCTTCGGATTTAGATCAAGTTTTTGTCCATTTCACTTTGAAATTCGAGCGAAATTACACATTTTTGTCAAATTCTCGGATATTTGATTCACTGATAGATTGAACTGAATCAGCAAGGAAATTTTGGCACTCCAAACAAATCCATAGCGCTTTGTGCTTATTCCATTCCATATACAGGCGGGATGGACGGCTGGAATTTACAAATGTTTTGGCTCAAATACTATGAGCAATGCAAATCGTACCTTTGCATTTACAGGGTTTGATGCAACTTGTATCGGAAGCGCTCACAACATCCCGACAAATCCAGCAGTTCAAATCTGCTTCCATGTCCTCAACGCTTCTTCCCTCTGATCCAGGAATTGCATTTCCGATTAAATCTTGAATATTCCCGAGTTCCTCTGCAACTACAACACAACCACAGAGACTGATTCAAATTCTAATTCCATGTGAATTTACTCGTGTAGCTGAAGTCTGAACTCTAAACTTGAGCAGATTTGCAATCCAGTGACAATTAGGTATAATGACCAAAATTGGTTTGTTCTGTGTAACTACTAAGATTACCTGCACGTTTTCCCACTTCCATGATTTTCTTGCTGAAGTACTAAGCTTGAATTAATTCCTTTGATCGTGAGAATACGGGTGTTCCTTCCTCCTCCGGTGTCACAGAATCTGAAAATTCGGATTTCGAATGCGAAAGTAGCTATATAAAATCAGAGATCGGAAGTAGCATCGAAAAAAATCTAGGATGACAAGCAATGACTAGAGATGAATTAACGGACAGTTTCCTTAGTTTTGTCCTATGGGCACGGGCACACGTCAATTTCGCGTCTTCCTTAACTAGGTATCTTCAATTCAGCTGTGAACGAATGGTTTAGTTTAGGTTGTATTGAGATTTAGAAATTATGTTTAGTAGACTGATTCTATGTACATACATAGTATGCAATAACGGACGACGCACGTCACACGTCTATAAAATGCAAGTCAACAAAAGAGGCGTATCACCCAATTTTTCGGTCTGCCCGGTCTTGGTCCCTAGTTTCCTGGACTGAGTCATATGAACTGTGCATAATATTTAGAACAGCGCTTAAAAATACGTATTTTTTTCAGAACTACTAGCACTAAAAAAATTATAGCCTCGATAAGTGACTGAGCTACAGATTGTCAATGTATGTGTATGTGTATATGTCTCAGATCTGACCGACCGTAAGTTTTGAAAATAATATTTTTCAGCATCGACACTGTTCATGTAATTTTGTTTACGTCAAAACTAGCTAAGTACGTCTTCTTATTCCTCATTCGTAGGTAATTAATATTTTTAATTTAGAATTAGGGAATCAGAAGACCACTAGTTACAATTACTTTTATACATTGACCCATTATAGTATATAGACTGACAAGTGCTACCAAACTCTTTGAAATAACAAACAATTTTTAAATATTTTTTCAACTGAATTGATTCTTCACAAGCTGTTTCAAATAGTAGCAAATTGATTGATGTTTCATCATACATGTAAATATGAATTCGCTCAAAAACCACCACCGCTTCATAATTTAGCTAAGGATGCTTTGTTTTTTCAGAAGGAGTTTATCTCCTGTCCGAATTTTTCTATATGTAGTATTTAATATGAATTATCGAATATATCTCGTATATATGAACATGTAAGTAAATTCCGATCCAACCCTCAACACTTCCTGGAATGCCAAAATTAACTACAGTTCTAAGCTATGAAAATTTGTCGAGACCGTGAAGCGTGGAAAATTAAATTTTCTAATCGCATCAAAATGTTCGAAAAGGTTGAGGGTTTTATGAGCAGTCCACCGATTGTAGCAAATAGTCCCATAAATTCAAGAATGGTAAAAGCGACCTGAGGAACACTTGACACCATCACATTCGTTGCTACGGTACTGGTTATGCATATGCTCATGTCGTGGCGTCAGTGGCCGTGGCCATTGAGAGAGAATATCAGGGAAAATAGGAACTGAGGAGTGTTGAACATAATATAAATCCGAAGCAGGAAGCATCAGCATAAAGCAATGCTAATTGAATTTGGAACACTATTAATGAAATGAATGTAGCTATTTTATTGAAGGAATTTCGGCTGCTACTGAGTAAACATTTATTTTAAAGAATATGACGCATGATCGTAGTGGATTCTACGACCCATATTGTGCACAATAGAAACTGGTAGCCTAAGTAAATTATTCTTATAGTTCCACCATTGAAAATTGCATGAATTATGAAACGAAGACATCATCGATGTTATTAATAACGAACTTCTTAGCAAAAGACGCAAAACAAACTTGACTCGTCGCTTGGATCAAGCAATTGACCTCAAACAGCGGCCTCTAGGTAATTTTAAATCGACTGCTTGAGTTAAAATATTAATTACGATTGAAATTATTGAGATCTTACCTCGGTTCACATCCAATCTTCAGCACAAAAGGCAGCCTTAGTTCAAATTATTTTTGCTCAACACACAGGGACAGGGCAGAGACTAAATTCTAAAACTCATATTATATGTATAATTATTACTCTGTCTGCTCGTGTGCTGATGTCATTTCCAATGCTTCAAAATTCGCTGAGATCACATTTCATGGGATCCAGACGAGCCGAGTTCTGAGAAATTCTCGTAAGAAAAACAGAAGCATCATAATTTTCATGTCGCGACAAAAATCCATTATTTCATGACAAAGGATGACAATTAAATCAAGCTACAAATAAATCGAATCATATGGTACTGTTATTTTGTGCTTGCGTGATCTGCTTTCACTAGGTTCATTATTATTGCATTCAAGTTGGTAGTCCAACCAAATTAACCAACAATCAAGACATTGATTCCATGACATAATTATGTATCTTTGGCTGCAGCCGGCTTAATAATTTAAGAAATCGGAAATAGATGTGAAAAACACCAGAACTGCATTCAACTCCATATTTAGCCTATTTACTCCTATGTATTTACACTACAACGGTTAAAATTTAAATGGCAAAGATTGCTGCACCAATTTTTTTCATTTTATCATAAGTTTAGATTTGATAAGCTCCATCCTCAAAATTGTAACAAATTTAATTTTAATATAAGAATTCCCCACTGCACACTGCATTTCAGAGGCTTCTATTCAAATATTCCTTTTGCAATTTAACATGCACACTTTTATTTCAGAACTACAAAAGGAATTCTTATATTTACTACATACTCATTTATTCCATCCTAATTTACATTGGGGACAAATATTTGGAGCGTTAAAAAATGATTTTTGCAGCGCATAAAAAATATATTTCGAGCGCTAGAAAAATACATTTGCAGTGTTAAAAAATACGTTCGGAGTATTTAAAAAATTAGTTTGGAGCATTTAAAAATGAATTTTGCAGCGCATAAAAATAGACTTCGAACGCAAGCAAAATAAAATTGGGTAGAAGTGTCTCCAAAAGTGCTAAATATTAAAGGCAACAACCAAACAACCAAGGTATGTTTCATTTCCGCTTCCAGCAAGTCTGACGTAAGTGAAAAGGCTGTAAGCTGCAACCCGCTACATTGATGCAGAGTAGAAGAAGGACTACAGAAACTTCGAAGAATTCAAGGAAAATCGGTTTGGGCTTTGGGATGTCGTTCTTGATACCCAATATGGTAAAAATGCTGTTTGTTCCTGTGCAACGTTTCAGAAGGAATATATATGTATTTGCAAGGATTCGTTGGGACTTGCTATACTTACTCCTCAAATTACTTGTGGTCAGTGGTCAATGACATGGTCAAGCAGACGCCAATCAATC